>LZPO01046802.1:2441260-2467694 GCA_001675575.1 Neotoma lepida
TCTTAAAGGAGGAGGAGTTTGGGGCTAGAGAGATGGCTCAGCAGTTAGGAACACTGGCTGTTCTTCCAGAGAACCATGGTTTGATTCTCAACACTCACATGGTAGCTCACAACCGTTTGTGACTCATTTCAGGGGATCCAACTCCTTCTGGCTTCTGTGGTCACTGTACACATGTGGTTCACAGACATACTTGGAAAGAAAACACTCATACACATATAACAGTAGTTGTAGCAGCAGCAGCAGTAGTATTAATAGTAATGTAATGTAGTATGTTCTTTTCTAAGGTTACTAACTATGGAAAGCTGTTTTCCAATACCAAGCATGATTTCTCTCCATTATACAGTTATTGGTTGACACTCACATGTGAGTGCTGCTTCTTGTACCTTTATGCATATCTTGCCAGGCTGGCCATTGTTATGTTTTATAGATATTGGTGTTGGGTTCAATAGATAAATAGAATTCTATTCAGCTGTAAGGAAAAATGGAATCATGAGATTTGCAGGTGAGTGGATGGTCCTACAAAAGATTCTATGGAGTGAGGTAACCCAGACCCAGAAAGGCAAATGCCACATGCTCTCTCTCATCTGCAATTCCTAACTCTAAATCCTCAGATGTGAGTATACAAGATGTTGTAACCACAGTAACCAGGTATGTATAAAGGGATCCTGTGGGAGAGTTTGGGAGGGTACTAGCAGGATACAGATGATATGAAGCAGAAAATGGAATAATGGAGAGGGAGCTCCAACTGGATAGATGGAGGGAGGTCAACACAGAAGGAGGAGGGATGAAGGACAGATAGCATCAAAGCTATCTGATAAAGCCTTTAGGACTCACACTATTTTATATTTATCGAACGTTACACAAACACACACACACACACACAGAGAGAGAGAGAGAGAGAGAGAGAGAGAGAGAGAGAGAGAGAGAGAGAGAGATATCAAACCACTTGGGCTGACAGTGCTCCTTATAATTCTCACCATAGACTAATAAAATCCCTAGTACCAAGCATGAGATCAAATGGTTGATCAGGGTATTCCAAGTGACTCCCAAAATAATATAAACAATTTGTGTTGCCTTTGGTTGCTTCTCAGCTCTTGAGTGTGAGTCCTTATTGCTGAAGACACCACACATGTAGAACTCAGATTATTTGAGCTGGATCTGGTCTCTAAGACTCTTTCCTGTGATCTACCTTCCCTGGTTCCAGAAAATACTATGCAAGCTGGCAAGAGAGGGAAGCAAATAAACAGTCCTACCCAGCTGCATCATCTATGAGCCATGACAGTGACCTGCATGACAAGATAAGCATAAAGGTAAAATAAATGGTACTCACATGTCAGTGGCAAGCAACAACTGCCTAATAGATGTAAGGCCCACTCAACAGGAGGGCAATCATGCCTGGCACTGGAAACCAGTCGGTTGTTTCCTGGCTATTATGAATAGGGTGGCAGTGAATATCCTTATTACATTCTGGACCTTATACTTATTCCCACAGAATAATGTAGCTACTGTTCCTCATCTCTTTCCAGCAAATGGAGACCATCACAGAAAACCACAACTAAACACATGGCAGAGATCAACAGATGATAGGAAACCCAACCCCAGTGGATCTATTGACATGATAACACCTGCTTCTGTGGGTCAGGGAACATCCTGGAAGAAGGGATGGAAAGATTGTAAGAGTCAGAAAACCAGGAAATCTGCTGTGAAACAGTCTCTCCTAGAAATGGCTGTATAAACAAGACCAGAACAATGGTAATGACAATAGACATGTTAACACAGAAAGCGGGGGTCGGTTCAGGTTTCTACTCCTAGACAAAGAATTACAGGCAAACTATGACTGGTGGGAGAAGTAAAGTTAGCCTCTTCCAGAAGTGAGCCTCCTTATTTGTTGTCCAATGCAGAGTGTTCAGTTTTGAAACTATATACATACCATGAACAAAAATGGATTCACCATGATATATTGATGTGTATATATATATTTGTATTGCTATATATTTGTATTATATACATTATATAATATTTGCATTAATATATTTTTGTATTTGTATATAATTTATATTTTTATTTGTATTTATACATACACATACATACAAGTATATGTATATAACAATGATAATCGAATAAAAAGAGGCTATCGACTTGAAAGTGGGGTGACACTGGAGGGATTTGAGGGATGGTAGCTGGGAGGGGTGAAGGGAGGAAAGGGAGGGGGAAAGTGATGTAATTCTATTTCAATTCAAAACATATTTTAAAAAGTAAAATTCATTTCAGTAGAGTAAAAATAAGAAAAAGTAATCATAATAATAAAAGAACAAAAAGGTTGAGTTCATAAAAGCTGAGTACCATAGAAGTTACTGGGAGCTGATGAGAAAGAGAATGAGAGAATATTTACCAAGTCATATCAAATTTCAGTTAAGTAAAAGGAATAAATTCAAATCTACTACACACTGCAGTGATGATAGTTAACATATTGTATAATTGAATGTTGCTTGGAAAATAGATTTTCAATATTCTTATCACAAAAATATGTAAGGTAATGTGTCTTTTCATTTTATTTGATCATTTTACAAGGCATAAATATTTTCTAAATATATATTAAAACATCATTTTGTGTACCATAAGTTCATGAAATTTCTGTTCATCAATTTAAAATAATGAAATTTAAAATGTAAGTAATTGGTAAAAGACAAAAAATATAGGAAACTAAAAGAGGAAACAAATTCAGATTATTTCTATGAAAATCATTTGAATTACTTACTGCTTTGAACTTTCAATTAAGTTTTTTTTTTCCTAAGACAAAGTCTTGATATGCAGCCAAGGATGGCCTAGAATTTCTTGTACTCCTGCTTCTATGCAACTAAGTGCTGAGATTATAGGCATTTACCTCCAAACTCAGCAAAACAACACTTTAAAGATTTGTTTTTATTTGTGTGTATGTATACATGAATGTGTCTGAGCGCCTGTGTTTGGGTGCACTGTGGAAGCAAGAAGAGGGCATTGGGTCCCCTGGAGCTAGAGTTACAGGTGTGTGTGAGCCACCAGATGTAGGTGCTGGGAACTGAATTCTTGTCCTCTTTAAGAACAGGAAGTACTCTTAACTACTGAGCTTTCTCTCCTGCTTCCACAAACGACATTTTCCATAAGATGTTTCAGATATTTCTTTAGTAATAAATCAAACGACCTGGAAGGAATTTACAGTTATTAGGGACAAGGGTTTGGAGGTCTAAATATTATTGTGTAGTTAAGACTACAGTATGATTTGGTGGATTTGGTGAACAGACAATTTGTCACTTATATATGATTATATAATCTTTCAACTAGGGCTCTATATTGCCAAAAGAATGAGCGACTAAAACAGGCCCTCTCACAAGTATTTTATAAAAATGTATGCAGAAAGTCACTGTGAAGTTGTCATTAATGACAACATACATTTTTCTTCCACAGAAAGATGAACATTCAGGAAGCTAGAATGGGCACAGGAGTGAGAGGGGTCATGAGTGCATAATAATTACAACACTTGTGTTCATTAGAGTACACTATAAAAATCAATCTTGTGCTAAAGTATCTGAAGGAAGAAAATGTTAAGTGTGAAGACCTTCATATGCAGAATAAATAACTGATTTCAAATTAGCACCAGAGGAATTCGTGATCACATTCTGAAGCAGGTAATCTGGATATCCCAGATGATTCAGAAATGAGCTAAACTGAAAGAAAATTCTTGCTCACAAAATGTGCTTGCTTTATGTTTTCTTTTCATAGAGTTTTCTCCTCCCCAGAGATAGCAATACTTTGTGAAGTTACTTAATGGTCCAGGAAAACTCACTGAGCTAGTCACTTACAGGCAGATGAATTTCCAAAAGAAATATCTCCAGCATAATGTTCTCTGCACTGATCTAAATGAAAGGCAGACACTTCAGGTCTTTGTTGAGGTACTTGATCTAAATCAGTCCTCTTCTATTTTTGGAGGGGAGGAGGGAGCAGTGGGGATTAAACCTTGTTAAACATGTGAGGCAAGTACTCTAGCACCAAACTACATCCCAGGTCCTAAAGATTGAACTCTTCTGTTTAGAGGTAGGTTTTTTTCTGTTTGTTTGTTTGTTTGTTTTTGTAGCTCATGTGGGCCAGGAGCTGGCTAAGTAAGAGGATGCCATTGAATGCTTGATCTTCCTGCTTCCACTCCTGAAGTGGTTGGGACTGTATTACACGCCTGTGAGCCAACATCATGGTTTTGGAAGTACTGGGGATCAAATCCAGAGCCTCTGGTATGCTAAGTAGACACTGTATTCAGTGAGCTACACCCACAGGATAGCATAATCCACTTATAAAGAAAAAAGGATTGATCCATGATTATCGTTATTTTCCAATTTTGGAATCCTTTGTTCAACAGAACATTTCATGATCCACATATGTTGAGAAAATGAACCACTGCATATGATCACTATATATTCCACTAGGTTCCTATGGCCACCATATTTCTGCTGCTTGGCATCCCTTCCCTTTATTGAATACCATCACCTTTTCTAAGGTGAACCATTCTCCCCTTTATACTCCCAGTCCATGTATAGTACACAATTTTGATTCCACTGGTACAAAAACATATCTTAGGCCTGGCCTATCAAATAAGATCTGATGGGAATGTCTTTCTAAAAATGTGTTGCTCTGATTGGTTGATAAATAAAGCTGTTTGGCCAATGGTGAGGCAGAATAAGGTTAGGCGGGACATCCAAACTAGGGGAAGAGAAGCAGAAAGCAGAGCTGGGCAGACGCCATTCTGCCGCCCAGAAAGCAACATGTAACGGCACACAGGTAAAGCCATGTGGAACACGTGGCGAAATAGATTTATAAAATGGGTTAATTAAAGATGTAAGAGCTAGCTAGCGAGAAGCCTGCCAGGGCCATAGTTTAAAAATGATATAAGCCTCTGTGTGTTTATTTGGGTCTAAGCGGGCCGTGAGAGCCGGGCGGGGAAACCGGACAAACATTCGTCTACAGTCAGGTACACTGAAATTAGGGCCAGGCTTGTGCAACTAAGATGTGGAGTTGGGTTCAGTTATCTTGAGAACTTAGTGGAGATTAGGAAGCTAATCAACACTGCATTTTCTTTCTTAGCTGAGTTTCAAAGTCAAATATGGCTTGCATCTTTAAAAAAAGCACTGCAGAATGATGGTGTTTCATAGTGATTGAAAATACTTCAGGGAATGCAGCACAGTTTTATTTTAGCATGTGGAATATTTAGAACTTCAATGAGCCCAATAGGCATGGCTCAGTAAAGTAAATTCATTCTCAATGATGACTTCAAAGGGAACACAAGAATGTACGTAGCTAAAGTTATCTTTTCAAATACCAATGTATTACTTTGTAAGTTTGCGGAGTTTATCTACAATTTTCTAGGTGCCAATAATTATTATTTCATTTAATTCTAATAAAAAGCAATTCTATAAGGGAGTGAAATAGAAGTTACTTGAGACTGTTTAAGTGGATGATAGGTGCCACAAAACACCTCCATACCCTCCCCATTTTCGTGAATACTTTTAATTTGATATAACACCATAGGACAATGTTATTGTGAGTATTTTACGTCTAAGGAAATTAAGGCTGAAATGTAAGTACATTGGCTGAATTCAAGCATCTGATACAAGCAAACCAAGATTCATATGGAAATCTTGGACTCAATACCCTCTCCTGTCTTTACTTTTTAAAAACATCTGGTAGATTTAAGTAGGGTCTATGTATCTGAAGCTGAATTAATGAGTGATGTGCTTTGTCAGATTGATGGATATTGAGGATGGGTAAATTTTTATTGCCTTCATAATGACTTGAATTATTTAAAATAATCATGTTTATGTGACTCTACTGTACTCTAATGCATTCATTTTCTTTTCCTCCTCTTCAGTCCTCCTGCTCTTCCTGTTTCTTTCTTAGTCCTTCCCTATTTTCTTCCCAACTCCTTATTTTTTTGCCTGTGGTTGAGATTTAATGGAAGGGGAATTTTGCTTTGCCTAATTGTAAAAAATTTCTATCATTTCTTAGTACAGCTAAAATAATTTTTTCTAAAGCTCACTTAAGCACTGTACATTGGAAATACCGACTCAGTTATACTGCTCTGTGAATATACTTGATCTACCATGGCTAGTGGTCAAGTGGATGAGTAGAGTCGAACTGAAAGTCTTGAAGTAAAATATGACCAAGAGATTTGCAGTAGCAGATATGTAATATCTAATGTGTGTCATGAGGACTAGAGCTACAATTTACTCAAGATTTTTGCTAAATGGGTATCTTACTGTTGTTCTTATACAAGGAGGAAAAAAGAGTAATTACATGATTACATGAGATGATGGAAGCTAATTTGTTTCACTATTGTAACTTGTTTACTTTTTTTAAATTTTTAATATAAATTATTAAAACATTCAATGTACAACTGCAGGAAAGATAATATACAGAGAGCTTGAACATAGATAGAGGTACAAATTCTTATCCTAATAGTGAAATGTTTCACTAAAGCTTGCTCAGTGACTGGGCAAAACTCAAACTTATTTTATGCTACAGTCATCCTAGGGTCCTTCCTGCTAGGTAGCCTCCCTGGATCTGTGGGTTGCNGAGTGATTGTCCTTTGGTTTATANCTAGTATCCACCTATTAGTGAGTACATACCATATTTGTCCTTCTGAGTCTGGGTTACCTCACTCAGGATGATATTTTCTAGTTCCATCCATTTGCCTGCAAATATCATATGGTCATTGTTTTTCTCTGCTGAGTAGTANTCCATTGTGTATCTGTACCACATTTTCTTGATCCATTCTTCAGTTGATGGGCATCTAGGTTTTTTCCAGGTTCTGGCTATTAGAAATAATGCTGCTATGAACATAGTTGAGCATGTACCTTTGTGGTATGATTGAGTATTCCTTGGGTATATACCCAAGAGTGGTATCACTGGGTCTTGAGGAAGATTCATTCCCAATTTTCTGAGAAACCGCCATACTGATTTCCACAGTGGTTGTACAAGTTTGCACTCCCACCAACAGTGGAGGAGTGTTCCCCTTGCTCCAAATCCTCTCCAGCATAGACTGTCATCAGTGTTTTTGATCATAGCCATTCTGACAGGTGTAAGATGGTATCTCAGAGTCATTTTGATTTGCATTTCTCTGATGACTAAGGATGTTGAGCATTTCCTTAAATGTCTTTCAGCCATTTGAGATTCTTTTTTTGAGAATTCGCTGTTTAACTCTGTAGTCCATTTTTTAACTGGATTTTTCAATATTTTGATGTCTAGTTTTTTGAGTTCTTTATATATTTTGGAGATCAGCCCTTTGTCAGATGTGGGGTTGGTGAAGATTGGCACAGGAGACCGCTTCCTAAATATAACACCAGTAGCACAGACACTGAGAACAACAATTAATAAATGGGACCTCCTGAAACTGAGAAGCTTTTGTATGGCAAAGGACACAGTCAATAATACAAAACGACAGTAACTTGTTTATTTTATTCAAATCTTAGAACATTAGATCATATACTTTAAATGTATATAATAAAATTTGTAACATAAAAAAATGGATCTGGGTTTAGAGGCTTCTGTATTCCCAGCACATGGGAAGGAGAGGCTTGGGTTATGCAGTGGGATCTCATCTCAAAAAGCCAAATGAAACAAACAAAATGGAGTGATTCCACACAACAGACAAGGAAAAAGACGTGTGAATGAAGGCAAGAAAAGGGAGTTGATGTGGGGTAATAAACTACCCTATCAAACCTCTGCTCCAGAAATTGTCCTTTCAATGCCACTCTTGCTAATAATGTGACATGTTCACCCTCTTTTACCTCCTTGCCTGTCGTTCCTGACAGTACCTAGCCTGTGATAAACTTTACTGTCTATATTTCTGTTCACACATAAGACGAAAGGGGATACCAAAGTTTCCAATGCAGAGCTTAAGTGAAGCATAACTTCCTAGCTGATTGTTGAACATGTTTTCCATCTGGACTGCTTATCTCTCACTTTCTCATATATGCTTCTTTTCGCCTTCCCACAGGTGGTAATGCCACAGCTCCTTTTTCCCCCCCAGTCACACAAGCTTCACAGCTATTTCATGTTTCTCTCTCCACCTTTAGTGTTCGCATCATAGCATTTGTGCTGTTCTGACGATTGCACCTCTTTGTATATTGTGACTTTGGAAAATTTTTGCCACTCCTACTGTTAGTGTCTTGGCTTGAGATCTCATTATGGGACTATTTATTGTAATAGACATTTTGTGAGCATTCACCTGAACGAGACCGCTCACATTATCCCAGCCTCATCACTTCTAAAGAGCTGATATCACATTGCTTTTTTTATTTTCACCAATTATCATATAAAATCTGTACTTCTGGTCCAGGCACTAAGAGTTACTGTCCTGTTATTCTCACTTGATTTGTCTAAAAGTTTACAACTCCTTTCTTGCCTCTTATATATAAAACCCTTTATGTTTCTTTGATGATTCCTGGTGTCAGATTTAACCAGATTAGAACATCATTATATTCCCAGCTTTGATTAGTTTTGAAGTTATTTCTTTTTCTGAGAGCATCAGTGACCTCTTTCTATGACAATGATCATCTTACTCTGCAAATTGTAAATATGTGTGACCTTTTATCACGCCTGTCAGATTGGGAGTTTATTGAGAAAAATGATTATCCATACTTATCTTTCTCACAAAGGACCTTACATGCAAATTACATTTTTTATTAAATAAAAAGTGATTAAACTTTAGACTTAACTTGACCAGAAACATGGAGACTAGGCATATGTGTGATCATTTTGACCTCTATTCTGAACCTCAATATAACAATGAATTTACTTTAAAGTATTAGATAGTTAAATAATAGGAAAAGTGCCCTTTTTTCTTCTTTTTGATACTATGGCACTCTTGGGAGCTGTTTTAGAAGTATGGAGACAGATAGAAGACAGAGTTCTCTAATATTTTAAATTTTAGATGGATGCAGTATAAATCATTTCTAGAGGTGACATAGTACCTAACTGTAGTACTGTATCTGAGAGGGCTTTTAGATGAAAGTAATCTTTTCTAAACTCAAACTGACACGGGAACAGTTAAGACTGATTTGTGAGCTACTGAAGTGTCATCTTTTATTCTTCCCAAAGACCTTAACAACTTGAAGGTGAGAACAAAGAGAAAGAAAGAAATGGAGGATCATTTATTTTTCTTGATGTTTGAAATTGATGTTCATCAAAATCTCCTTTCTAACGACTTGCAATGATACAATTGATGGGTCGTAAAAATGTTCAGTAAGTTTTGACATATTAGCTCACATTTTTATTTTGTTTGTGGAGAATTCTGGGATTCAGCTTGCTTTCTTTAAACAGAGCTGTGCACTATTATTTAACAGAAGATTATATATATATATATATACATATACATATATATCTGTCTCTTATACACATCTAGATGTGTATAAGAGACAGGAATAGATGGATACCTGTGGGAGCTCACAACTGACTCAGTTTCCCAGTTTGAATCGGAAGTCTATTCTGAGTCAATTAGAGTTCAAGCTTGTTTGCTCCAGAGCTGTGAGAAAGCCCTGATTAGCCCGAAGAGTCTCCTTGAAGGGCTGTGAGAAAGTCCTGATTAGCCCGCAGAGTCTCCTTGAAGGGCTGTGAGAAAGTCCTGATTAGCCCACGGGAAGGAACATACTGTTTAGCTAGACACAGGCTGCTGACGCCAGCCGGAGGTACATCGAGATAGAAAATGAAACTGCCTGCTCCTTGACCTAAGGACAGGATAGATAGTGGTTGAATGCCTGTGCTGTGCATTGTTCTACCTCTGTCCTTCAAAACTGTATGGAAGCTGACTGTGAGATAAACTCGGAGCTGTCTGGCATTGACTGGCAGTCCTCTCGACTCTCTTCTGTCTTCTTCATTGTCTCTACAATCCGTACACCCTCACCCAGATACCCAGCTGATTGTCAGCAGGATCTGACAGATACCTCCAATTTAAACTCTCTCTCAGCATAATATCTACCTGCTTCCATCTGCTGCCAGAGGAAGTCTCTCTGATGATAACTGGATAAGGCACTGATCTATGGGTATAGCAGAATTAACAGAAGGTATATTAATGTCCACACAATACTATGACTTACCATAGTTTCCTAGATTTCTTCTCCTTTTCTTATTTCAAATATATGAATACAATTCCACATTTTGTTTGTTCATTAAAGTCATTTTTCTCCATTAAGGTCCAAGAAAGGGCAAAAAGTTAAGTTGTATTTCATAATTGAAACATGTGCCCAAATTTTTATGTTTTAAACTTGAGGACATCTTTATTAGCTTTTAAAAGAAAAATCCCAGGGCACACAAGATATAAATCTCTGCAGCTGCCTTGAGGAGGGCAATGGAGAAGAAAAAGAGAAAATACTATGTTCTTTGAGTTCAATTAGCACAGAAGTCAGCCACAGGGTGTACAAGCAGCCACATGGTGGGAGGAGAGATTTAGAGGAAAAGGAAAGCCCAAAGTGTTAGGGAAAGCACGCTTAGTATACAGAGAGATGGAAAGAAGAAAAATGAAGGTTAAATTGCCCAAAGTGAGAAGATCTACCGCATGGTTGCTCTGCACTAACTGCTCAAGAGTTCATTTGGTTTGTTTTCTTTTTTAATTATAGTTTATTTTGTGTGTTGAGGATGGGGGATTTGCCTGCATGTATGTCTGTGTATCACTTGTGTGCCTGCTGCTGGTAGTGCCCAGAAGAGAGAGTGGGCATCTTCTGGAACTGGAGTTACAGATGGCTGTTAGTCCCAATATGAGTGCTTGGAATTGAACCCCAGTCTTTTGGAAGATTAGCTGGTGCTGTTAACTGCTGTGCCATCTTTGCAGCCTCAATAGTTCATTCTTAATTGATTCATTAACATATCCAGTTGTATTACTACATCTGCCCAGTACATGCTGTCTAGAACACTTCTGCTTTTATAAATAATAATCTTTTGCATGGTACATGCATGACAAAATAATTTCCCCAAATATCATTGGACATGGGGTAGTGCATCCCACTTGGGAGGCATAAACATGTGGATCTCTGTGAGTTTGAAGCCAGCCTGGTCTACATAGCAAGTCCCAAGCCATGAATGACTATATAGTGACACCCTATATGTGATATCAAGTTACTTAAAACCCAATGCTAACTCAAGTTTCTTTTAGCCATGACAGGAAGTCAGCTAATATAGAAGGACTTCCATGAAGAGTTCTGTTTCAGTGGAGAATATAAGTCTTCCTCTGTCAAGACTGCTGTTCTTTTTCTTATTTTGATATAACAGGTCTTGGCATCACAATGACTGCAGAGTATCCCAGGGAATATATGTGGTCAAGTGACTGTCTTCCTCCCCTCTTTTTTACCCTTTGTTTCAGGACTAAAAACATTTCATTTGTATCTCTCTCCTGAGGTTCTGAGGTGATCTGAAAAAAATATTCCTCTGTCCTCAAACTCCATATTTTATTTGACTTAGTTTAGTAGCTAGTAACTGATAGATTGGCAAAGTCTCATAGCTGCTTTGACTATTATACTGCCCATCCCTGTTCAAATGCTATTTCAAGAAGGTCATTCACATCAGGCCTATATCTAGTTTCAAGTCAAAGGCTTCTGTAGACACCTGAGCTAGAGACCATCCTCTCATCTGCTATCTACCCTGCATTCGTATCTATTTATTTATTTTTAGACAATTTTTTTATAGTCTAGGTTTCTCTGGAACTCTGTATATGACCCAAGCTGGCCTCAAACTGGATATCCTCCTGCCTTAGTTTCCTGAGTGCTACAGCTATAGGAGTGGGCTGCTCTTGTCTTATTTCATAGATTAGATATGATTATAAAATGCTTTTTGAGATTTTTTATTTTTATTTGTATTTTCCTGAATGTCTATTCTATCTGCATGCAGTGCCCAAGAGGTCAAAAGAGGGCATCTGATCTCCAGGGACTGGAATTACAGACACTTGTTAGTTGCTATGTGGGCGCTAGGAAGTGAAAGTGGGCCTACCAGAAGAGCATTCAGTGTGCTCTTAACTCCTGAGCCATCCCTCCAGCCCCCAGATTTTATTTTATTTTTTTTGCGGTATTCATGAGTATATCAGAATGATATGTTATTATTTTTCTCATTACAAAACCATACATATCACATTCTATATAACAGATTCTAACACCATGGATTCCACCAACAAAAACAGCAAAGTAGGTTGAGTCACTGTTTCTATTTGTTTCACCACTTCTTGTACACATATCTTTTGCAAAGTAAATCTCCTGTGTTCTTTTACTAAAAGAGGAGTGTGTTTCCTTACTGTCAAACTTTGCCCTGCAGACCTTGCTTTGGTCCACAGGAAGTAAGCCACAGCAACTATGTTAGATTCGACCTTAAGCCTGATGAGTGTTCCACTTATACTTTGTATTTCAACCTGCAATAAAATTGCCCTGGCTCAACTAGTCTACTGATCTGAGATCAAGAAACAGGTGGAGGCAGAGACGGATTCTACCTCAGATCTGGAGTTAACTAACTGAGCTCACCCAAGATCAGCTGAGCTGCTTCAGCTTTGAGTAGAGGTGCGAGAAAGAAATGTTTAGAATTATTTATTTTTGATATTTTGTGCTTGTTTAATATGTAGAAAGAGCTTGTTGATACCATGTGTAACAGTCTGAATTTGCAGTCAGATTTGGATTTGAGCAACCTATCTAAAGATTCAGTATTAACATGTATAATCATAATCATGTATATAAGCATACCCATATATAATTATAAAATTATATATATAATTATAATAAATTATTATGTATTAAATTATAGTTAAACTTATATGTATATAATTATAATTATATATATATAAAATTATAAAAACTGTTATAGTTCTATAGGAACTAAATGAAATATTTTATGTACAGGGTTAGGCAGGATTCTGTGTAAGATTATTGCTCTACTTACAGAAGCTTTGTTACTTAGGGGTTCAGAAACTCAAATGAGATAAGAGACATGTATGAATTTCAAGACAATGATTCTATTTTAGAATATATGATGACTTCAGAAGGAACCCAGGGCCCATAAATCTTGTCTCTTTAGCACAGGGCTGTTGAACTTTATAAATATACTACTTGGGGAAGATAAGTAATTGGCTTAGAAATGTTTCTCTTTTTAAAAGAAATGAAAATATTACTTTACCTCCATCCCTTGGGTTATAAATTACAATTATGCTGCATATACTGTAGTTAGCATGTCTGAATTGTTTATGACCAAGGTTTTGGGTAAATACATCTGAGATTTATTTTGTAATTTTGCACATGTCAATAGAAAACAGTTTCTTGCCCCCCTCCATTACCATCAGGTCAGAATAAATTGACTCTTGATACAAAGTTGTGGCCAAAGGTTGAAATTTCCATGTGATTGATGGTCAGAGTGCTCACTGGCTGTACCTCCTCTTCTTGTATATTACTTCCTAAGCTGGGATCTATTTTGTGTAAAATATTGAGACAGTCATAGTTCTTTCTGCTCTCATGTGCCCTTGAGAGCGAAGACAGATAGTTTATTAACTTCATCGTTAAAACAGAAAAAAGCACCAAATTGTGGTAAATACATTTTAAAGACTATGGTTAGTTTTTGTCTTCAAATATACAGTCTTCTTGTATGATTTACTAACCAATTAGGGAACCAACTTTCAGCTCCTAGTGCAAGTTTTCCTGCAGAAATTTTAGAATGAATGGAGTCCCTGGAGAGGAGGTGCTCTCTTTCCTTATTGTGACAGTTTCCCTCTGTTGAACTTCTATTTCCATAAAGAGAAAGCCCACAGGGGATTGCAAACAGGGCTGAAGGCAGCTGTAAAGACTTTATAGTTGCCGTAAATCCAAAATATGCTAGTCTTGTCTTTGCGCCTTTCATTTTGATGTATTGCTAATGAAATTAGTACAAATACTTAGACCTTATTTTGTCTCTAAATTACATGAACACATGTGCATAAAGCATAGGTAGATCACTGTTTTCATTTTTGTTTAGCTGACTCTTGGGCAATGATTTGGGTATATCTTTTTTTAATGAAACAAAGTTGATGTTTATTAAGAGAGAGACATGCTGCTGGGATTTTGGATGACTCACTGTATGAATAAACTTTAATGGAGGGGAGAATTGTACTTAAATTGAGACGAAGTGAAAGGAAGCAAATTCCAGGAATTAGCTGGGATTTCCCCAGAATAATATTTGTTTATTTATTTTTGTATCCATATATAGAAGATTTCTAGATGCATCATGATATTGAATGTATGATGAGAGAAGGCGATTTTGCAAGGGTAATGATACAGAGATGGCATCTAATGAAGCAAAGGGCAGTTAGAAGTGATCCTGGAGAACTCTGTTGGTCCTCTCTAGTAGGGAGTGGTTGGAGAGCACATAGTTTATAGAATGTGATACCAGGAGGCATTTGGGAGAGTTAGGGATACAGAAAGAGAACACATGGTGCAACTTGATGCTGCAGGCAACTGGAATCTCATTTCCTTGGGATGCCCCAGACAGAGAGAGCCCCCCAAAACCTGCACATAATTGTCCCACCGAGGGGACAAGGAGCTGATTATCTTTGTGTCCCAATATTTTGTTGAGAATGTCTCTTGAAGTTGTTAACTTCGAGGCACTTCCAGTCTGCCCTCTATAGACAACAGTCATTGCTGTAGCCAAATACAGCCCCCAAACAGAGGAGAGGCAGGCAATGTGTAGAAGCAAGAGTTCTAAAATCAACAGAGTGAGTGTGGGTAAAATCCTGAGGGCATCTTCTAT
The DNA here is from genome assembly GCA_001675575.1 of Neotoma lepida. Taxonomy (NCBI): domain Eukaryota; kingdom Metazoa; phylum Chordata; class Mammalia; order Rodentia; family Cricetidae; genus Neotoma; species Neotoma lepida. The sequence goes on from LZPO01046802.1 coordinate 2,456,027, forward strand.
AGGGCACGAGGCCTCCTTTATTTTTATTTGAAAATGAAACAAAATAAATCAACTTTTCATGATTGCCATATTTCAAGCAAAGTATTTTGTTCTAAATAGTGAGTTGATAGAATGAATTCTTTCCAGGGCTCTGTTCTGTTTCCATGAGGGCTTTGTTTTTCAAATTAAACTCCTTTATTCCTATTGGTATATATTACAATGTGGAAACTCAGATTTTTTTCTCATAGCCAAAAGCTAAAATGAGAAAAAATGATTTCAACTCCAAACTTACAAATTTACTAATTTTTCTTCTATACTGCTTGCTTTTCCTATCTTGATTTTTCTACCTTCAAGGACGTTTATTACTGATCTGTGCCACTAGATGTCACTATATACCAGATTAATATCTAAATACTTGCCTGCAAAAGCTTAAAATTATCTTCTTTGCTGATGTTTCAAAGAGTTATTGACAGGTATCTATTTAAATTGTCATAATTTTTCTTGTGCAAATAGTCACAATTCCCAAGGGTAAAGTTCAAATCACAAAAGATCTGATCATCTCCCAGGGACTCCAGAACCTTTTGAAATAATGACACACCTCAGTTCCATACATATTGGGTTAATATAAGTATGAGGACTAACTACTACATCTCATATTTAATTATTTCATTTAAACTTTGGTTCCACTATTTCTGAAGCCATTTTAAATTGAGAACATCTCAAAATTTATAATATACAACCTCAAATGACACATTTCTGGAAAATTCCTTTAAACTGTTTATTTGGCTGGCAAACAGACATTTATTGAGACTAGGTGGGGAGTGTATCACATTTCTATCACAAAGAAACTTTATAGAAATAGTAAACATTGAATTCATACACACACACACACACACACTTATAGGAACAAGACAGCCTAAATTGTGATACAAAACTCCCCTTGTAGAAACATACTAGGGTCCTAAAATATCTGATTCAATAAACTCACTGTTTAGGACAAGATAGCTTGAATAGGGAGCTTGCTTAACATGCTCACATTCCGGAACTGGATCCCCAAGAAAATAAAAAAAATGATAAATAGAGAACAACTATTTCCCCTTTGAAATGAAAAAAAAAAATGGGGCATTTTCATTAAGTTTTAAAATTTAGCATACAAGGTGATGGGTTTCTTGTGACACTTTTATACATATATAACATTGTACTTTGGATTCTATTTGCTCATTCCTCCTTGTCCTCATCCTGCAGACCCATCTCATTCCCCCAAATGGTCCCCAAATGAGACAGTTGTATATGCTTCTTTTTATTTAAAACAGGAGGAAAACTTAATACATGGCAAAATTCACTTTGATGGGCCACACAAACCAGCAATGATTTGAGAAAGCTGTCCATGGCCTTCAAGTCTACCTAGATTCTTCATTTGTCTATAGCCACACACACTTGCCTAGTCCACAATTTTAATTATTTTCCTGTCTCATTTTTGTCCAATAAGCACACGCTTCACACCACATGTGATTGAATTGTGTTAGTGCTCTATTGTCAGTGTAACTAGTTAGCACATATGAAGCTTCAAATACCACAAACTTATTCTCTTACAGATCAGGAGGTCAGACATGCAGAATAGTTTCACTAGGCTAGAATCAAATTGCTGCCCAGGATTCTTCCTTCAGGATGCCCTAGGAGAGAATTGGTTCCTTGTTTCTTTCAGCTTCTAGAGGTTGCTAGAATCGTCTTTTCTGGCTCATGGTCTCTTCTTCCAAGCAGCAAGGCAGCAATGCACCTTGACTTTTCTCTGGTTCCATGTTTGTATCTGTTTTTGTATTATAAGGACCCCTTTTGATCTCATCAAGTTCCACCAGGATAAGTCAAGTTAATCTACTCAGCTCAACTTCCTGAAGTTAATCAAATCTGCAATGTCCCCTTTGCCACTGAAGTATCATTAGCAAGTTTCAGGAATTAGAACATAGAAGAGCTATTGTTTAATCTACTCCAGCAATGGTATAGCCCATGCTCAATAAATAGAACTATGATATGATAGAACATCAAATGTTAATTTGACAATATGATGCTGTGTCAGTGAGTGACTCAATAATAAAATGACATATTTGAGGTCTGTGAAAAGTCACTTCTATTTAATTTTCAAGGTAGTTTAAATAACATTTTCAATTTATCCCGTGTCAATTTCATAATCTACACAATGTTTTCTTTATCTTATCCACTCCAACCCCTCCACTTCTCCTGGAACCTCCAGCAGTCCCCTCCCACTTTAACATCCTCCTCCTTCTTCTTCTGTCTAATTGTTCAAGTGTGTGGGGCCATCCACTAGAGAGGCACAAGCTGCCAGCAACAACAGTCTCCAAGACAAAATGATGCCCCACCAGTAGCCATCAGTTCCAATACCTCCCCAGCTAGGCATGGGGTATGGTTAGCATCTCTCCATCTGTATGTCCATGTTCACTAGCTTGATCTTGTGCAGGTAACAATAGCTGCTGTGAGTTCATGAGTACAATAGCCATGTCATATCTAGAAGACAGCACTTCATAGCACTCCTCTCTATCCTTTGGCTCTTACATTCTTTCTGCATCTTCTTTTGTCATGTGCCCTGGACCTTGGAGGGGCTGGTATGGATATGCCGCATTAAGAGCTGAGCACTCAACAGTCACTCATTCTCAGCACCTGCACCAACTAGGAGTCTCTGCACTGACTGATGCCCACTGAAACTTCTTTGATCAAATAGGGTTTAAAATATAGAACTGGGGATTCAAGCCACATCCTCCTGTATTCTAAGTAGGTACTCCATCACTGAGCCACACCCTTAACTTTGAGTATGTGCTCTGACAAGTCTTCATTTATAAGAAAACGATTACTTCAGATACAGTGTGTAGAATAAGCAGGGCATTTCTTCTGTTGAATTCAAATCTTCACCTCTTCACTATTACAATAAAAATAAGTTGACATATTTTCCCAGATCAACATTTAGCTTACTTCTGAGCAGAAAGACTATGTCTATACATACATATGTTTCTTAAAGGTACTTTCCCTTCTTTTTCAAATCAGGCTGAAAAACGGAAGAATGCTGATGATTTCATATGAAAAAATCCTGTGAGTCTATGGAGAATAATTAAAGACAATTTTAGTCTCATTATTTTCATTTCATATTTGTTATATGTTGTTGACATTTTCTGTGTTATCTAATCTTGAACATACTTGAAGCTATTATTTAAAAAAATAAAGGACAACATTTTGTCAGCACTTCAACTTATGTGGAATAATTATATTGAAGAGACTATCATTTGAATACTTCAATTTTACACAGGGTTTAAATTATGCATTTCACCAATATGCAATTAATTGAAGTAGAGACACCTGCAAACTAATGTCATCAAATCAAGTGTGTAAGTAGAATGTACACTTAAGTAAAGTGGCCTATCTTCTTGCATTCACATATGGTAAACTTAAGATGGCATCAGAATTAAATACTGCTCAATGATAAAGAGGCCACTTAAATAATTGCAGTCTTCTGGAGACACAGGCAACCACACTTCTCCCAGTGGATGAGTATGACATGTTCTCTGCCCAGACTTGTGTCTTTTGAATGCCCATTGTAATGTAATGTAATGTAATGTAATGTAATGTAATGTAATGTAATGTAATGTAATGTAATGTGTCCTTCACATATTTTTCATTAGCTGTGCTTAGGAATAGTTACTCATTTATATTTAATCAGTAGTATTTAATATAGAATTCAGGCAAATTGAGATTCAGTGGGTGATTCTGAATCCCCTGATGCCCTGTAAATATTTGTGTGCATGCACAGGTCTCTATGTGATCGAATCTATCAATGGATAACCAATATCCATCCTCCCTGTTTTCCTGTTACTGCAAACATAACATTTTGTCTGAGACATGCTTGGCTAAATAGTGCACTGTGCCTGTTTCTCTGTTTCATAGCTAGGGTGCCCAATGAAATGTAAGTCTAAATTGTTGATGGAACATTTAAAATATTTTTTTTCATATTTTATATTTATGAATGTTTTTCTTGCACATTATGTCTGTGAACCATGTGTGTGCCTGGTTCTCACATAGGCCAGATGATGGCAGGTCCCCTGGAACTGGAATTATATATAGGGAGCTGCTGTATGGGTGCTGAGAACCCAACCTGGGTCAGCAGCTAGTGCTTCTAACCGCTGAGCCATTTCTCCAGCCACATGTTGACAAAACTTTGATTCCCCTTAAGGAAGTTCACAAAGCAGGTCTATGCCATGTCATCTTAGTTTTTTATTAGTTCTTTTTTTGTCACTGCCTGAAGGCAGATGTGTCAGATGTTACTCTAGCAGTCATACTGGAACTTTTGTTTTGTTTTATGGCTCTGGAGATCAAACCTAGGGACTTCTGCCTGCTGGACAAGTGCTGTACTATAGAGCTAACTGTATTCTAAGTCCCATTTTGGAGCTTTAAACTTTCAGGCAAATAAACTTTTTAAAAATACTTTGAAGCCAAGCATGGTGGTATATGACTTTAATCTCAACACTTGAGAGGCAAAGGCAGGCGGATCTCCGAGTCTGAGGCCAGCCTGGTCTACACAGTGAGTTCCAGGACAGCTAGGGCTCTATGTAGAGAGACCATGTCTCAAAAAACAACAACAGCAGCAACAAAACAATTTGGAGCCAGGTTTAGTAGTAAACTCCTATAATCCTAGAATTGAAACAGGAGGGTTATGTGCTCAAGTCCAGTTTGGGCTACACAGATAGTTGGAGGCTAGCCTTTTGTAGAAAGACTGTCTCAAAAACAAAAATGTAAACATGCTTAAAAATTTTTGTATTAAGGTAGAATTTACATAGAGTAAAATATTCAGCTCTAAAGTAGATTGCTCAACTCATTTTGTCAAATGGATACTAGAGCACACAATATTTCCACTACCCTGGAAACTGTGGTGCAATCATTTTAGGAAATAGTAGCCAAAAATAAAGATATAAATTAATGTATAACTACATGGGAAAATGCCAAAAACATGCCTCAGACAAAACTGAGCACTGACTTACCTCGTTTTCTTGGTTATAGGCTGGAGATCCTAATTTTTTTAGCTTCATAGGTGTGAGAATCAATTCCTGTATTGAAATCTGTGTCTCTCTTTCTATGTAACTCTATCAATAATCTATCTATCGATCGATCTATCTATGTTGATTAGTTTTAAAGTCAACTTAACTCACTGAAGAATCACCCAAGAAGATATTCTTAATGAGGGATTGTCTAAATCAGGTTAGTCTGTGGGTATTGCCTTGATGAGCACCACCTTTCCTTGGGTTTGGGTCCTGGGCAATGCAAGTGTAGAGAGGGGCCTGAGCCACAAGTAGGCAAGTATGCATTCATTCGCTCTGCTTTTGACTGTGGTATGACCAGCTGCTTCAAGTTCCTCCCTTGATTTCTTCATGATAGGCTTGACCCTGGTATTGTATGTCAAATAAACCTTTTCTCTCTTAAAATTGCTTTTGTTAGGGTATTCTATAACAGCAACAGAAACGAATGTAGGTCATCATCTACCTATTAGCAACTCTCCTCACCTACAGTTTCTATTTTTCTCAAGAATCCTGGTGATTAGGACATTTTCCATAGCAACAGTGCTCACTGATACAGCTTTTAAAGGATTATTGATATTGTTAAACATTTAATGGAGCCTGTGATCTTTGCAGAAGTATGGCCTATTCTCAAGAATATTGGAGGTTTTGGAAGACTTCTGGTAAAAAGGAAAAGAGAAAAGAGATTTGGGACTGGTGGACACACAAATAGACTTTGGAGTTAAGAAATGAGAATCTCAATGGGGGCTTTGAGTTTTTATGTGAAGTATATGATGTATGCCTTTCCTTCATTCAACATAAAATATCTCAAGAAAAAGGATGCCACTTCCCTGTGTAGGAGAGGGGAAACTACAGCATGCAGACCAAATGGGGCCTACTACCATGCTTTACAAATGAAAATATACTGGATTATTGTCATACTTCTTCCTTTACTCAGTATTTGTGCCTGTCTTCACAACACAACAGTGAAGGTTAGTAGTTGCAGTTGAGACCACAGGGTCTGAAAAGTTACAAAAGTTAGTTTGTCCTTTACTGAAAATTAAATTGTCACTGTTCTATGCTAAATTGACATTTTTTTTAACTTTATTCTTCTCTCATATATTACATTGGGGCCACAGCTTCTCCTCCCTCTACTCCTCCCAGTCCCTCCTCCTATATCCTATTTCCCTCAAATCATCTCCTCTTTCTGTTTTCCTTAAAAAAAATAAAAAGCAGGGGGGAGGAGGTTGGTCCTGCCTCAACTTGATATGCCATGCTTTGTTGATTACCATGGGAAGCCTCACCCTTTCTGAGGAGTGGATGGGGATAATAAGGAGGTGGGGGAGGGAATGGGAGGAGAGAAGGGAGGGAAAACTGTGGCTGGTATGTAAAATAAATTTTTAAAAATTAATGATAAAAAAGCAGGCCTCCTAGGGATTTCCATAGAACGTGGCATAACAAGATACAATAAGACTGGGCATGAGCCCTCATATCACAGCTGGACTTGGCAACCCAGTAGGAGGAAAAGAGTCCCAAGAGCAGGTAAAAGAGTCAGAGATACCCCTACTCCCATAGTTGGGAGTCCCACAAGAACATCAAGGTATACACAACCATAAGGTATATGCCAAGGGGCTAGCTGAGACCCACATAGGGTCTGTGTTTGTCATTTCAGTTTCTGAGAGCTGCTATGAGCCCTGCTTCATTGATTCTGTGGGCCATGTTCTGAGGTGTCCTTGTCCTCTCTGGCTCCTATAATCATTCCTCCCCCTCTCCTGTGGGGTTCCCCTGACTCTGCCTAGTGTTTGGCTTTTAGTCTCTGCATCTGCTCAAATTGAGATGTTTTTGATACTGAATGTTGAAATGCAGTACCAAATACCTGGTCAAGGTGAGAGAAGCTGAAACTCTGGAGGGCTTCATCCTCTGTGCTCCAGCCATAGGAAAGGACATTTGCATATTCTGTCTGAGTAATATTTCTAGGTAATGATGAGTTATTCAGTCACTTTCCTACTATGCTTGGCTGTGCATGATAATTTAGACTAGATGATATTGATGCTAGAGCCAACAGTGTAAGAATGCTAAACGACAGTCAGTATTGAAGTATCTTCACAGACTATCCAATTCCCTTTTCCCTGAATTCATGTTAACTAAGCTTTTTTCAAAAATTCAATTTCCAGAACTCACTTATAGCTTAAAGAACAAGTGCAAATGTGTTATATTTAACCAATGATAACTGCTTCTATGAAAGAGTAATAAAGGAAAAACATTGATGTCCGGTTTCAAAGTGGTTTCATGACCTTGGTGATAAGCACTGTCTTTGTGGGTTCTTAAACACTCTTAAATAAACTCACCAATACATATTAGAAAGGCCCTGTGAGTCTCAAAAAAGACTATAGCAATAGAATCAAATGGGATAGACTTTGAACTTCTGCACAGCTGTACTAGTTTCATGATTTGGAGTAAATTATTTTTGTCTCTCTGAGCTTCAAAATATGATATACTCTATTGAACAAAATAATTTGCTGAAGCTGTTATCTCAGTTCAAGAATGAAATGTGTTTTATTATTAGGGTTCTGAACCGTCTTCATTGTGTAAGTGCAAAGTTGAAAGACCAGGCTTTGAACAATGGTACTGTGGGCTGAATTATGTTCTTTCAAAAATCTTCATATTGAAACCCTTACTTCTGACATTATATTTCCTGGAGATGAGACCTTTGAGAAGTGTTTATATTTAGATGAAGTCCTGAGGGTCATGTCTTTCCCACAAGACAACGCCCATATATGGACAACCCAAAAAAGAATGCAGCATAATATTCATTTTTATTTCTTTTTTGAGGCATGATTTTATTGTGCAGCTCAAGCTGGCCTCAAACTAATGACTCTGCTTTCTCATTCCCCTGCAATTCTGAGATTACTGGAAACATATCTAGAAAATGGCTGGCAGAACTGGATCAAGTGCCTGGAGCCTGTGCTGCTTCATGGTATCTTCTGGTTAAAGACCTTCCATTAATGCTCTGCTGTAGCCATCTTGAAAGTGTTAGTAATTTCTGACTAGGGACTCTATAGTTTCATTTTAGACAGTACTAAATAGAATGTTCCCAGACATCAGAATTACCAGCACATTGAGTTAATGTATTCCAAAGCCATCATATGTCAACTTGTTATTAAGAGCAGAGTCTAGAAGAGCTCAAGAAATATAACACATCAGTAAGAGGTTCCTTCGTCAAAAGCTTTTAGTTATCAGATGTCTAAACTGTACTTTAGGCAACATCAGGTTAGTTGTCAATTTAAATTGGACTTTATAAAGAGTTTAAAATTGCTGATTGAAGATATGAGCTGTATTAGCAAAGCTAATATTTGTTGATCAAACGAAGAAGCCTTACCTGATTTATGCTTCAGGCAGAAGAGTCATTTTAGAGTAACGGAAGATGTGGCAAAATGTTACAGAACTAAGTAGAAATCTGGCAAAATGTGGTTCATGCTTTTGTCATGGTCATCATCATGTGCTCCTTATCTGTACTATGACACAATTTTATGCTGCTTGAGAATTTAGGACTTCATATAGGACAGTGTCAGGTGTGGGTTCCTTCTCTGGGAGTAGCTTTAGATCAAATCAGACATTGGTTGGCTTCTCTCACACATTCTATGCCACTGTTGCCTTAGTGTATCTTGCAGACAGGACATATTGTAAGTCAAATGTTTGGGAGCTGGGTTTGTGTTCACATTTCCCTTTTAGTGGCCTGCAGAGTACCTTCCTGCACCAAAGAGACTAGAACATAGGGATGAAGGGTTCCATGTAGGCACCAGCTTGACTGCTCCATGTTCAAAGAGTTGTGTGAGTTTTATCCTCAGCAATGGAGCCCTGCTGTCACTTTTAAGAGAAAAACCTTTTGTCTTAGCAACAAGCTGGGTTGTTTGGGGATTCCAATGGGATCCCCTTGGCCAACAACTCAATTGAGTTCACTAGAACTCTAGTTCTACCACTGGAAGCCTCACCTGGCTACAAGAGATATCCAGGTCAGATTTCATATCCCCCATTACTAAGAGTCCTCACTAGGATCACCCTCATACATTTCCGGAAGTTTCCACTAGGTGTGGAAAACACCACCTCCCAAACACCCATCCAGCCATCTCTTCCCACACACTCTTCCTCCATCCTATCTCCTTCCTCCTGCATGATATACCACTCTTCCTCCCAGCCCACTCACCCCCAGTCTACCCATAATTCTATTCTATTTTCTCCTCCCAGGGTGATCCCTGTGTCCTTTCTAGACTGCTCCTCTTTACCTAACCTCTCTGAATCTGTGGATTGTAAGTTGGTTATAATTTATTTAATGGCTAATACCCACATATAAGTGAATATATACCACAACTGTCTTTCTGGATCTGAGTTACCTCACCCAGGATGATTTTTTCTAGTTTTATCCATTTGACTGAAAATTTAATGATGTCTTTTTAAACAGCTGAGTAATACACCATTGTGACAATAGACCACATTTTCTTTATCCATTCTTTGGTTGAGGGAAATCTAAGTTGTTTCCAGTTCCTGGCTATTATGAATAAAACCAAAATAAAAATGGTTGCGCAAGTGTCCTTGTAGTAAGATGATGTGTCCTTTGAATATATGTCCGGGAGTGGTATAGTTGCATATTGAGGTGGATCAATTTCCATCTTTCTGAGGAACAGCCATCCTGATGTCCATAGTGTCTGTATAAGTCTGCATTCTCATCAGCAATGGAGGAGTGTTCCCTTGCTCCACATCCTTGACAGCATGAGCTGTCACTTAACGTTATTGATCTTAACCATTCTGACAGCTGTAAGATAGAATTTCAAAGTAGTTTTGATCAGTATTTCCCTGATTGCTAATGATGTCGAACACATCTTTAGGTGTTTCTTGGCCATTGGAGATTCCTTTGTTGAGAATTCTCTGTTTAGATCTGTATCTCATTTTTAAATTGGATTGTTTGGTTTGTTGACATCTAGTTTCTTGAGTTCTTTACACAGTTTGGTTATTAGGCCTCTATCAGATGTGGAGTTGGTGAAAATCTTTCCCTATTCTGTAGGCTTTCATTTTGTCCTATTGACTGTGTTCCTTTGCATTAATAGAAACTTTTCAGTTTCATGAATTCCCATTTATTGATTGTTAATCTTAGTGCCTGCGCTATCAGTGTTCTGTTCAGGAAGTTGTCTCCTGTGCCATTGTGTTCAAGGCTATTCACCACTTTCTCTTCTATCAGGTTCAGTGTACCTGGTTTTATGTTGAGGTCTTTAATCCACTTGGACTTGAGTTTTGTGCAGGGTAATAAGTATAGATCTGTTTGCATTCTTCTACATGTAGACATCCAGTTATGCCAGCACCATTTGTTAAAGATGCTATCTTTTTTTCCAGTGTGTATTTCTGTCTTCTTTATCAAATATCAGGTGTTCATAGGTGCATAGATTTATGTCTGGGTCTCCAACTCAGTTCCATTAATCAGCATGTTTGTTTTTATGCCAATACCATGCCATCTTTATTACCATAGCTCTGTAGTACAAAATGAAATCAGGAATAGTGGTGTATCAGGCAGTTTTTTTTTTATTGGTTTAGCGATCCTGTTGTTGTTTTTCCATATGTAGTTGAGAATTGTTCTTTCAAGATTTGTAAAAAATCATGTTAGAAATTTCATGGGGATTGAATCCTTTGATAGGATGGTAATTTTCACTATATTAATCCTATCAATCTATCAGCATGGGAGATCTTCCTATCTTCTGATATCTTCTGCAGTTTTTTTCTTCAATGTCTTAATGTTTTTATCATATACGTCTTTCACTTGCTTGGTTAGAGTTACACCAAGATGTTTTATATTTTTTGAGGCTGTTGTGCAAGGTGATGTTTCTCTGATTTCTTTCTCAGTCCATTTGTCATTTGTATATAGGAGGATTACTAATGTTTATGAGTTAATTTTGTATTTAACTACTTTGCTGAAAGCATTTATCAGTTGTACAAGTTTCCCAGTAGAATTTTTAGAGTCACTTATGTATACTATCATATCATCTGCAAGTAAAGATACTTTGACTTTTTCTTTTCCAATTTTTATGCTCTTGATATCCTTCCATTGTCTATATTGCTCAAGCTGTCTTCAAATACTATATTGAATAGGTGTGGAGAGTCTGAGCAACCTTGTCTTGTTGCGGATTTTAGTGGAATTGCTTTGAGTTTCTCTCCATTTAATTTGATATTGGCTATAGGCTTGCTGTAGATTGCCTTTATTATGTTTATGTCTGTCCCTTGTATCTCTGATCTCTCCAGGACTTTTATCATAAAGGGGTGTTGGATTTCGTCAAAGGCCTTTTCTGCATCTATGATATGATAATGTGTTTTTTTTCTTTCAGTTTGTTTATGTGGAAGATTACATTTACTGATTTTCATGTATGGACCCATCCTTCCATCTCTGGGATGAAGCCTACTTGGTCATGGTGGATGACCTTTCGGATGTGTTCTTGAATTCAGTTTCAAACTATTTTATTGTTATTTTTACATCTATGTTCATAAAGAAAATTGGTCTGTATTTCTTTTTCATTTTTGAGTCTGTATGTGATTTGGGTATCTATCAGGGTACTTGTGGCCTCATAAAATAAATTGTTAATGTTCCTTCTGTTTCT
>LZPO01046802.1:2476087-2486855 GCA_001675575.1 Neotoma lepida
ATGAAGTTGGGTGAGCATGGAGGTGGTAAAGATATCTGAGAAAAAATTCAAAAGATGAAAGAATGTAATAGAAATACATTGTGTGAAATTCTCAAGGAAGTAAATAAGATGTTAAAAATTTAAAAACTCAGAAGAAAAATGAAACAAATGTAAAGGGAGAGAGAGAAAAATACAACCATGAAAACTTCTTTCTCTATTTATTTTTATTTTTATTTTTTTGTTTTTCGAGACAGGGTTTCTCTGTGTAGCTTTGGCGGCGCCTTTCCTGGAACTCACCTGGTAGTCCAGGCTGGCCTCGAACTCACAGAGATCCACCTGCCTCTGCCTCCCGAGTGCTGAGATTAAAGGCGTGCGCCACCACTGCCCGGCATTTCTTAAGTTTTTAAAAGTGGCTTTGCTGCTAGGCTGGGACTGCTGAGATGTGGTGTGGAACTTTGGGTGGTGCTCCCTGAGGTCTGTAGGTCACTGGATGTGTGCCATCATGGAGGGCTGTGGCATTCTGCTATTTTTTCCTTCCTTAGCTCATCATTTTTGCTTTACAGTTATAAGGACAGCTATTTGTTTCACCATATTCTTGCTAGGACCTTAAAACAATGAGGTCCCTGGGTCACAAACTGTAATTTTTTTTTCGAGTCAGAGTTTCTCTTTGTAACAGTCCTGGTTGTCTTGGAACTGGCTATGTAGACCAGGCTGGTCTCGAACTCAGAGATTTTCTTGCCTCTGTCTTCTCAGTGTTGGGGTTAAAGGTGTGTGCCACCACCACTGGGTCATGAATTGGAATCTTAAAAAGTGTGTCAACTAAACTTTCTCTTTTTTAAGCTAGTTATCTCATGTATTTTACTATAATGATGGAAGGCTATTAATACACTCCAGCCTGTGAAAGAAGTGTGCTGATGCTGTGTGGCATTCTTGCCACTCTAGCAACAGTTCAGCACCAGCTGTCAAAGATGTGAGGGAGACTCTGTTGGATCATCTGCTCTCTAGCGAATCCATCAGCTAACTACATCTATATGAGTGGGTTCTGATGACACCAGCAGAAAAAAAAACCTGCTCAGCCAAGCCGAAAATTCAAACCAATAATCAGAAACTAATGAACGATCACTGCTTTCCTTCACCAAGTTTTAAGGAGGCTGTTTGCATGGAAAAACTGCAATAGAGAGTTTATCAGACATAGTCCTGGCCCTCATGAAAACATTTTTTATAGTAATATTCTTAATGGATATACATTTTTCAATTTTCTCTTCCTTCTAATATCCATTACCTTTTATGTGAAACCTTAAAGTTATTTCCATTAGATGTAGTAGGTTTGGCTACAGCACTTGCTTTAGCCTTTGAAATGTGGGCAGAAATGCCAGTGACAGTTTTCAGCTGACTCTTGAAGACTCTTACTCTTATGTGCTTCTGCAGCATGTAAAACACAGTTTGGGGAGACTTTATCTTGCCATGGAACCGTATATTTGCTACATTGCTCAGATTGGACACTAACTTCTGAAGATCCTCCTGCCTCTGCCTCCCAAGTGATGGGAATATAGGGTGCATCGTCACACCTGATTGGTAATAGGAGATTAAAGATGCACATAACTCACTTGGTCAAAATCTGCAGCTTACACCGAGTCTGTCAGGACTTATTACAGAAGATTGAGTGCTCAGTCAAATTGCAGATGTGTGAGCAGAGAGAAAATTGTTGTTATATGCCACTGAATGTGTTGTGTTACTTTTTTTTTTTTGGTGTTAACTAGTTGATGAGATAGAAATGTTTAAAGCTAATTGTAGATGAATGTTTTGTCTGTGTCCTGCCAGGCCCCACGTGGTATAGCCCACCCAGCGGTCCCGCAGCCACTTATAAATTAATAACTCAAAAGCTTATATTAATTACAACTGCTTGGCCATTAGCTCAGGCATATTACTGACTAGCTCTTATACTTAAATTCAGCCCATTTTTATTAATCTATGTTTTGCCACGTATTCTGTGGCTTTACCGGTCTACAGGCATGTTGCTCCTTCCGCAGCGGCTGACTCAGCTCTCCTCTTCCCAAAATTCTCCTTGTTTGTTTATCCCGCCTATACTTCCTGCCTGGCTACTTGCCAATCAGTATTTTATTTATCAATCAATCAGAGCAACACATATACACAGCATACAGAACAATATCTCCATCAGCTAATGATATATCAACAGTATTTTTTTTAAGAACTAAAATGGCATGTATCACAGTAAACAACTGGCTGGATTTGATATACTGATCAAGTTTTATATGTAGACAAGCTAAAATACCAGATATTCAAGACTTACTCAGACAGGGTTTCAGTCATAGGGTGTGTGCTTAGCATACAAGACGCCCTAGCTTCAGTCTTCACTACTGCCCAAAACAAAACAAAACAAGATGATTCAGACAGTTAGAAATCGTGGGCCATGACAACACATGGGAATTGACTGACCACAGTAGAATTTTTAATTTTGCCATTGCTGTATATCTAGCCACCAATACTGGAAACCACAGTTGATACTATTACAGTTACTCACAGCTGTTCTTAGGCATCTTTGGTACAAATTCTGTGGTCCTCCTTCCTTTTCATTACACCAAAATGGCTGAAGGAAAAGGTGTTATAAGTTAGTGGTACAGACTAGTTTTCACAATGCTGTGATAAAATATTTTACAGAGAAAATTAAAAGAAAGGTTTACTTTGGCTCATGGGTTTGGGGAGCACAGTCCATGGTGGTGGGAAAAGTATAGCAAACTGTTGGCTGAGGCTGAAGCAGTAGGTCATGAAACATAGAGACAGAATGGAAGTAGAGCTGGGCTATATTTTTAAATGCCTGTCCTTAATGGCCAACCTCTTCCATCCAAGACCCATAACCCCTAAAACAATGCTATTAGCATGTGACCAGCTGTTCAAACACATGACTCTGTGGGAATATTTTACATTCTAATCATAGCAACATCCTTGGTCACCCTGGTGTCAGTCTCTGTTTTCAATCTGTAGCACTTCCCAAAACAAAACGAAACAGGTATTATTCAGACAGAAATCATGGATCATGGAAACATTTGGGTGGATGGTGATTAAAATGTTGAAAATGTTACAAGTTAGTGATGGAAACAAGATTTCTATTAGCCAACCCAAACTTTCAATACTGAAAGGAGACAGAATGATTTGGTGGTGAGTTTGTTTTGTCATGGACAATTTTCTTTCCATGCAAGTTACAAAAAATAGATTGAATCAACACCCCCTATTTTTAATATTGGCCCTGATGCTTAAAAAAAGGCCAGTAAGATAATTTTAATTAACCATGGTCTGATGGTTTTGAGAATCACAATAAAAAGGAGTTCTTAGGTGTTGCTGCGTTTTAAAAGTCCTATAAACGTTTTCATTTGCTTGTCTTTTCAATTCTGTGCATAATCTTGTCACAGACTAGCAAAACCAAACAGACAAAGAGATAAAAGAACTTCACATGCCATAACCAGCCTAAAGACCAAACCATGAGCAGCTCTGAAGTCAGATATACTGGAGAGGAGGGATGCTATAGATCGAGTTTCTTTTATACCTCCCCCCACCAATTTGATATCTACCTTGTTCTAAAAATACAGAAAGTGGTAAGCATGGAGGAATTATGCTTAAGAGATATCAGTTACACACACACACACACACACCTGTCTCTTATACACATCTAGATGTGTATAAGAGACAGGAGCTAGGCATATACTATTGTGTAGAACAAACATTGGTCTAAACAAATATTGATAATAGTAAGTCCACAAAATATGTGGGTTTTGAATGGCCTCCACGTGTTTTCTCTACTGCTGTTAGAATGAATGCTTGATAAACCTCATTAACGTTATCATAATTACTTCTTGGCTTCCTTCTTTCATGACAATTTGGAAACTAGTTTAGAAGATTTGTATTTATTTCCTGCCCTAAGGGTATGAGTTTGGAGTAGACCCCATTTACCCTTTCGGAATAAATATCTAAAAACTTCAGAGTTGCAATGTGAAGGCACCTCTGAGAAATTATTTCATTTTATATTAAAAAGCTTAGATGTGAAAGCAGAAGAGGCCTATTTGATGGGAAGGACATTAGGAAGAAGGGACAACAAGAAGAATATGAGTGAAGACATTATGATGGAAACCATTATTTTGTATCATAACTAAAAGTATTAACGATAATAACAACAAAGAAATCATATGGCCAGGCAATAGACACCTAAAGAAAACAGAGGAACAGAAAGGAGAGAAAGGACCAGTAAGATGGAGCCGTGGTATAGTATTTGCTATGCAAATCTGAGGACATCTAAGTTGGTTCCTTGGGACCCACATAGGGGTCAAGGGAGATAACTGACTCCACTTAGTTGCCATGGAATTTCCCCATGCATTCTGTGGCACATGCGCACACACATGAATATACACATAATAAAAAAACCAGGCGAGACAGACTATTGCTTTGAAGAAGTACATGTGTGAAAGTAAACATAGTCTAACACAGGTTCAGCTTGCCATTTTTCACATCAAGCGTTCACTACAGTAATACTGTAACAGAAATCTACATTATGGATTTTAGAGCATAGATTTATAAAATAAACAATCTGAGAGGTTCCAGTAAGGACTTTGTAAGGTAAACAGCCTGTTTTCGACCACTGAGAGCATGGCAAACACCTTCATTCAAATTCCAGATCCACCACCTAGAAAGAAATTAAGGTCCTGACTCCTGATGCTCTAGGACTTGGAGCAAGTTACTTAACTGCCCTGGCTTTATTTCCTCATTAGCAAAACGGTGATAAAATGGTACCTACCACATAGGGTTGCTATAAGGAGTTTCATTTTCATTGTTGCTTTAAGATAAGGTCTTAATATGTAGTGTTGACTAGCTTCAAATTTGTGATAACCCTACAGTGTCAGGTGTCTTGTTGTGAATATTCATATATTTTATGCAAAATAATTAGCCTTGTCCACTGTCAATGCTCAGAAAATATATTTATGATTAGAAGAGTGAATCAACCCATTGAGTGTGTCTAAGTTTTTCTGTTTAATTTTCCAATCCTCTGGGAAATGGCTTTTAGAAAGAAATTCCTTCTCTGGTTGGGTACCTAGTGAACCAGAGTGGCATTTGCTTTTGATTCACATGGAAATTTCTATTTGGGTTTCTTGATATACTTATTTCAATAGACATGAAAGCATTTAAATATAAAGCTAAATTTTAGAACTCTATCAAGTATTAGTAACATTCTTCTCAGAAGTTAACAGAATAGTGGGTTCATAGCACACAATGGAAGACAGCAAAATTCTAAGAAGCAGATTGTAAAGGTCATGGGTAATTGGTCAGAGAAAGCAGACTCCCTTGCTTGTTTCCAGAGCAGAATGTTCTTGGAAGATGTTTCTTCCTAACCTGTTCAGCTATTTCCTGCCCCTTTGCTGCTACAATCTACTACTTCAAACCTAGCTAAGCAGGGTCACCTTGTTATCACAACCTGTCAGTTGAACAGTCCCCAACCTGGAAGAGACTGTTCCTTACTTGATGCCGACTAAAATAATTTGACGAACCTCTCCTTAAAGCTTTAATTTTATAGTGGTTGTAGCTCTAAAGGGCCCACCCACAACCCAGAACACTACTCTCCCTGAACACAGAACCACATCTACTGTAATAAAAATATACTGGCTATCATTAGTTACTCAGTACAGATACAATAGTTACACTGTTACTATAAACAAACAGTGCACAGACCACCACAGTGGTGTATGGACAGTTTCAGACTCTCAATGTCAATTAAAAATAAGGGCATTGCCTTTTATTTGGGACAGTTTACTATGCCTCTAATTCATTCTCTTCCTTCCTTCCTTCCACCATCCCTTTCTTCCTTTTCTCTCCATGCCTCCCTTCTTCCCTCACTCTATCCTTCCCTCCTTCCCACTTTTCTTTCTTTCTTTCATGGTGTATGTGTTGGGAATGGAGAGACAGAGAGTATAGAACAACTCGAGGTCAGAGGACAACTTGCATGAACTTCATCTTTTTTTCCACCAGGTGTTTGAACTTATCTCTTCAAGCTAGGTAGCAGATGACTGAACCCATTGAGCCATCTTGCCCACTCCTGTGTCACTTTGAAAAACATTTAAAAATGTCCGTATTTTCTTTAATTGAAAAATACTATATATTTACCATATACAACAAGATTACTAAAATATGCATAAGTTATAAACTGTTCAGTCAGTCAAAATAACATAGGCACTGCCTTATCTCATGTATTTATCAGACATTGCATTCAAATTCAGTGGCTAGGTGTTATGCTACTTTATTATAAGAAAAGGATATGAAAATAAAATAGTTTCCTTTTTCCATCATCTTTAGGTTAAATATTTTTCTTCTAATCAAGATGTGGTGATATATAGCTTTAATTCCAGAATTGGCGAAGCTGAAGCAGGATTTTGAGGCTAGCCTGGTATATATAATGAGATCCGTGATATCCTGGGCTACATAGAGAGAAACTTTTATGAGGAAAATTTTTCCTTCTCCATGAGTAATCTGGACAATTACTATTATGATATGGGCAACCAAAATAAAATATATTATAGAAATAAATAGTCATTAAACATTAGAAGTAAAGAGTTGATTAAAAATGGGGCCAGTGAGATAGCTCAGTAGATGAAAGATGCTTGTTGCTAAGCCTTGTGATCTTAATTCAATCCTCAGGACCAACATGGTGGAAGAAAAGAGCTCATTCCTCAAAATTGTCTTCTGAATTCCATACACATACCATGTCACTCTTGTGCCTACACACATCCAAACGCACACACAATAAATATAAAACAATTGATTAAAAATGCATCTCTTTGTAATGATGGGGATGGAACCAAGGGCCTTGAGCATTCTAAGCACATACTCTGCCACATTCTCATCCAAAAGGTCAACTGAGTGTAATAACTACAAATTATTTTTTTCTGATTTGTTTCTAATGTTTCTGGATAAATTCTTATTGAAGCTGTGAAGAGTTAGAGTTCAATATGAGGTCTATATCCTACCATTTTGTTGAATGCAAAAACTGGAAATTACCTGTCACGATAATGGATTTGTTACTTAGTCATTGAACTCGTTTATTTCCCCAAGAGCAAAACTAATATGTCTAATTATTCTGTTTTGGGCACCACAGAGGTTTTGATTCTCTAGGGAAATATACTGTAGTAATATTTAGGATAGAGAAATAAAGCAACAAAAGTTAGATTTTTCAGAGGCAGGTAGAGGAAGGGTCAGTATAATAAATTTGAAAGAACAGTATATATTAGAGGTTGAGAATCTGTACATTGATTTTGTTAAAGTTCTGTGGGCACACATTGCTTGCTTTCAGATCCAAACCCTTTTTAACGATTGCTATGCAGATAAAGTGCACTGACAAAGCCATGCAATAAATTTGTAGGTTTTTTTTAGCATATTTGTAATATTTGAAATCACATTTACAATGAAAAATCCAGGCAATATAGAACTATTAATATGAGGGGGAAAGGGGGATTATGGGGAGGGAAGCTTAGGTGGGGAGAGGCATGAGAGAGTAGTTCACAGGATGAGGGTGGAGGAGAGAGAACTAAGATTAAAGATGTTTGAAAAGTCATGGGAAACTTACAGTTTTATAAGTTTCACACACACACACACACACAATTTGTCTTTGACGAGAAGAAGAGGGCCATGTTTAACATTATACTGCCAATGACAGACTCAGACCTGCCTCCTGTGCCACAAGCTCCCTCATACTCATTTAGCCAGCTGGGCCAATGTGTCAGCAAGGGTCTGGCTCCTGGATGGCCCTCTAGACCCATGGCCAGTAAGGGACAAATGCTCAGTCTGTTTTCTATTTTTCTACAGGAAATGCAAGAATAGTAAGTCTTCAAGTGGCTCACTATAATCCTAGAACAACTGGGAGGCTACGGCAGGAGGATCATAGTTCAAGGCCAGATTCAGCTACATAGTGAGGCTCTGTCAACCAACCAACCAACCAACCAACCAACCAACCAACCAACCAACAGGACCTCCAAGATCCAAGGTATAAAAGCAAGATCCTAGCCACAGTCTCATTTGCAAAGTGGACAGTGAACAAATAAGAAAGTACCCATCACATTAAATGGCACAAGGAAGCCATAAAGCAGAGTTGAGGATGTGTCTGCGAGGTAAGCATGTATGTGCCTTGAGGAAAGGCCTCTCATCTAGAGCCAAGTGGGGCTGGAGCAGGTCCAAGGAGACATCAGGTTCTGAAAAGCCTTTCAAAGGTGACGACTTTGATTATAAATGTGACAGGGAGGGCTCCAAGGAGGGGTGACAAAATTTGACCTCTACTGCTGCAGGTGACAAGCTGGAAGTGGGAAGCCACATGGGAAGTAGTCAGATGCTCTATCTGGTTTAGAGGTGGCCAGATTCCAGGTGTGTTCTGAAGGTAGCCAGGAGGACTTTCTGACACGTTAGCTTTCTGTTGCTGTGGCAAAATAACAGGGCTCAAAGAGAAAACGGTTTGTCTTGGCTCATGGCTTCAGAGGTTTCTACTGACAGTTACCTGGCCCAATTTCTTTTAGACCTGTGGCAATGTAATTTTCCTCATGATGAAAGAATGTGGTGAGGAAAAGATGCTCGCTTTGTGGCAGCCAGGGGACAAAAAACGCTTGCTGGGCAAAACCAGAGCCCTTATGATCCTATCACCTTGTGAAGGCTCTCCCTCTAAACACTGCTACACTGGAGCCATGCTTTTACTACAGAGGCTTTGGGAAGGCATTTCAGATCCAGATCAAGACAGGGTTAGAGGAAGCAGCCAATGACTCTAGAATTTTGGGCTAAATGATGGGTGGATGAAGGCTGTCTATGAAGATGGGAAGATGGCAGGAGGCTAAATCAGAACCACCTTATACAGATGGGAGAATGTTCTGCATAGAAGGAACAGCAGATATACAGGACCACAGTGCAGATAATACTTACTGGGGCTCACTACATGTACTTTACCACCTGAATGGTCACAGCAGCTGAGATCAGGATAATCATTAACCCCCTTCACACAACTGAAAAAAAAAAGACCTATGTGGCCAGATGGTGTGTCTTAGCAACATGGCTGGTGGGTATTGGTGCTGGTGGGTTACTAGAGAATGTGGTTCCACGTAAGACTGAAACCCAGGCAGCCTACGTTATAAAACAGATGTCTTAGAACTGGGAGCAGGTGTTCCTTGTGGGGATCCTCTTTCCCCTCGGCGTATTGGCCACCAGGCCAAGAGGGGAAAGAGGCAGTAGGGGCAACAGAAAGCTTTGGCGGCCCATGAGTATGAATGGAACCAGCCTTTCAGGAGATAGATTTCGGTGAACCAGCTCATCTTTATTCCAGAGTATAAGGAACATATAGGATTGGGGAGCCTGGGGACAAACTCTAATTTGCATCAAGTGGCATGCTTCTATCACAAGGTTTAGTATGTGGCAGTAGGGTCCTATAGCAGAGCCCCCAGCACAAGTCTTCTCAGCAGGGATCTGTGCCAAAGGTCCAGCTAAAGATGAATCAGGCATCTGGTTTAGAGACAGCCTTTAGATAAGGTCGGTCCTCCAGGCCCAAGGACATTCTCCAGATAAAGGCAGGCAGAGTCAAGAAGTTCTGCTGGAGGGAGGGAGCTTCATTTTGCCGAACTATTGAGATAAGCTGCTAGGCCATGAGGAGGCTGCAACCCCTGACCAGCCAGCAATGTCTTCCAACAGTTCCTTCGGATTGGCTGAAGTTTTTATTTTATTTTATTTTTGAGACAAGTCTCACTGTATAGCCCTGCCTAGCCTAAAAGTCACTATGTATAGCAGGCTGACCTTGAGCAACTGCCTCTCTTCATAACCTTGCTGTGCAAGTGTCCTGGTGCAACGCTCTTTGTTGTCTTTGAACTTGAAGTAGAATCAAGCTGAATGTATGCTCTGGGACCTAAGGCTGGCCTCAAACAGCATGTAACCAAGGAGAGCCTTGAACCCTTTATCCTCCTGCCTCCACCTCCTAAGTGCTGGGATTACAGGTGTGCCTCACCACTCTCTGCTATATAATTAGTATCACATTCTATAAGGCATTGCTCTACTTTGTGGAAGGTAGTGGGGCTGAACCTGGGATTTGTGCATGCTAGGCCAATGCTTTACCACTGAGCTATATTCCCAGCACTTTATTGTACTGTTAACCTCAAACAGGCTGTTTGTGAGTGTGGTGTTCATGAAGAACACTGCTGAGTGTTTTTCTTCCCATGTATGAGATGGGCCTGCTGGGTTTGAAGGTATAACTCAACTGTTAATGCCAAACTGTTTCCATAGTGGCTTTCTCTAAAGGCTATACTGACATCTACTTGACAAGTTTTTACATTCTAACATTTCTGCCACCTGAGTCTTTGCCTGTAAGGCCAATAATTAATGACCACTTATACCTCACCCATCCTGAGGACCATAGAATCATATCTATTACAACCAATAAATAGACTTTGTCTTGCCACTGATCCCAACATCCCCCTGAAGACTGGACTATGGCCATTATTATTTTTTCCTTCTTCCAACCTGGGCAGAGCTGAGGCTCCAGAAGGGCCTCATACTTACTGTAGACATGTTCCTCCTCAGGATGCTATTCCCTGTCCATTGGACTCAGTTGTCCTTCATCTTGGGACCAGATCAGACACTACAGGATACAGTGTCTTGACAATGGCTGGCTATCCTCGAATATTTGTATCTTGGTACTCCTAGATTAGTATAGCTCTCAGATCTTACCAGATAGTTTTTGTGTGTGTGCCTGTGTGTGTGTGTGTGTGTG
>LZPO01046802.1:2487450-2510100 GCA_001675575.1 Neotoma lepida
TTTTCGAGACAGGGTTTCTCTGTGTAGCTTTGGCGCCTTTCCTGGAACTCACTCAGTAGCCCAGGCTGGCCTCGAACTCACAGAGATCCACCTGCCTCTGCCTCCCAAGTGCTGGGATATAAAATTCTTAAATAATAAAAATATTATATTAAAAATGCTGAGGCAGAGGATCTAGTCACAGTAGGTGGTGACATACATAGATAATTCTGTGACTGAAACCAGCTGTTTTGGTAGATGACAAAGCCCTTAAGAACAATTACTTCTTTATGAGTGACTTGGTGGACTCTGGTTTCTACAGCGTCTAAAAGTTCCTCCTCAGGTTGAAACATAAAGGTGTTTATCCTCACCCTTCATCCTGAGCCAGTGCAACTATGAAAGTCAACAGGTCACTCAGAATTTAAGGCTCCTAGAAGTACATGGACAACACAAATTTGAGTTGAGTCACCTTCTTAATAAAGGACACAAAATTGGGCATGGTAAGGAAGTAGCGGTGGATCTGGTAGGAATAAGGGGAGGAGTAGGAGTAGTTATAAAATTACAATGCATTAAATTCTCAAAGAATTAATGCAAATATTTATTAAATAAGTAAAAAATTGCCTCACCTTTCTGTGCTAACTCCCAGGGATAGCTGCATTGTGGCTATTTGTTGTACAACCTCACAGATGGTTTTGCTCATTTTCTTTTTGCTTCATTTAATAGAGGAAATGAGCAGGCTTTGTTCAGTAGCCCTTATTGGTATAGTGTGGAGATTTCCTTTTTACATACCATGCCACAGCTGGAGTCTCTTTTAGGTTGACTCACCTAAAAACAGACCATGAGATGAGGAGTTGTATGTAAGTGATTTATTAAGAGACTGTCCTGAAGGAAACAGATATTGAGGGAAGCAGCACAAAGAAGGATAACAAACTAAACAAAATATGAACTTTTTTGTGTTTTTAACTGTATATTTGCAATCTATCTCCATCATAATACATGTGTTTCTGTTTCTTTCACCTAAATAACTCTAATTATAACTTGCAGTATTCCACGCTATGGCTGGATCATGGTTAATTTAATTTTTATTGATGTTCCTAAATAGTGAAATTCCATGTTTTCACTCCTTTGAACTGTTTTTTCTTTTATTAGATTTTTTCTTTTTTTTCCCTTAAAACTTTAATCTAAAAACAAACAAAAAGAGAAGAAAAATAAAAAAATGATTGGAAATGTCATGGATTAAATGGGGGAAAAGGTGGGGAGCAGGGCTGTAGCCAAGACTCTAACCTTTCCAACATAAGTAGTAGATCTTGATCTTGTGGCAAATGGGTGGGACATCCCCTTCCTACCCAGCCTCTAACTGGAGTAACAATGGCTCGAGAGCAAGAGGGGATGAATTATTACAGGAAATAGTGAACTACAGACTTTTGGGAGATATTTTTGTAGGATGTGTTCTCCTGAGTCAAGGCTTCAAAAGTGATGAAACCTCGCTAGGGAAGCTGGTGTAACTCCAAGATGACTGTCACATTCCTGCACCTGTAGCAGTAGCTGGGTGCTGATCACACAGTGAAGATGGTCTAGTTGAACTAGTGCTTGTAACCTTCTGTCCTTGATTGGTTGGCTCAGAAGATCATGTCAACACCATTGGCTGATCTGAACAAGGCCACCATGTCAGTGCCACATAGGCAGCTGACCTCCACTGTGCTTCAGGCCCCAGCCTGTTTCCTCTTCCAAGTCAGATCACTGGAGGTCACATGGCGTCCTCCTTGGTACACATATATGGAACCCCTTACTTTTGGTCAGTATTCTGGATCTAGTTCCAAAGGCTTAAATAGTTGAAGATCTGAGTGCAGTACTACCACACATCACAGACACATATTCACACAAGCATACATCATAGAAGCCGGATAACCAAGTGATCTGTTGGCTCTCATAGCTGCCCTGGACCAGGGTGATTGGGTGAGGATAGGCACCTTTATATTTAAGCCTGAACAGGAACTTTTCACTTCTGTAGAAACTAGAGTCCAGTAAATCAGCCATGAAAGAGGGAGTTGGGCTCAACAACATTGCCACCCACCCCAAAGAGCTGGTCAAGATCATAGAATTGTCTGCATATGTCATCACACACTGTGACTGGATTGTCTACCTCAGTGTGTTTTTAAAATACAATATTTTATTATTTCCTGAGAATTTTATAGTTGCATGCAATATATATTTTGATCATATCCATTCCCTATTCCTTGTAACTCCGGTAATATCCACCTCCAACCCTCCCCCTTTTTTTATAATCCACTGAGTTCAATTAGTGCTACCCATATAAGCATTGGGTAGGAAATCACCTCCTGAAAGGTTTGACCTACCAGGGACCACACCCTTAAAGAAAAAACTGACTCTCCATCTCCCAGAAGCCATCAACCTTCCATAGGTCCTCAGTTAGGGGTAGGAGACTCCTGAGCCACTCCCATATCCATAATTTAGCATGCTTTTTATGGCTCTGTTTATTTATTTTGGATTTCTTATTTTTTTAAGATTTATTGTTTTATATGTATGAGTATTTGCTTGCATGTATGCATATGTGTCATGTGCATGCATTGATTTTATTTTTTGAGACAGGGTCTCACTCTGTGACAGTTGCTGGGCTGCAACTCACTATGTGGACAAAGCTGGCCTCCAACCCATAGCAACCATCCTATCTGGTCACTCTCGTAATTATCTTCTCCTACCAGATCTCTCTGGCCTTAGTGCACGGCGCCTTGATTTTGCTCCATCTACAGGTCTGGGTGGCTGATCTTTGCAAAGGCCCACTGATCTGGCATACATCTGGGTGTTGCTCCTTCCCCACCATACAAGGGTCTGGACCACTTCAATTAGACTCTTAGGTTCTGTCTTTTCCTTCTACTTTGGCCTGCTGTCACTGTTACTTTTACTTTGGACTACCCCTGGAAGCAATGGGCTATGTTTTCATCATTGAAAACAATCCACAAACCATCACGTAAGAACTATTTATTGCAGGAATATAATTTACTGAGTCCAACTTATACAAAATTCTGATAAATGCTGCTATTAAAAGGATGTTTCATCACACCATCAGCACACAGGAATTCCCTGTTATTAGTATTTACAATATTGCAAGAAAAGTGACATTGACCTTATAGTCAAATTTCCATGTTCATGATTATCAGTTGTGAGGGCATGAGAACAGGAGAGAAACAGAGAGAGATTGACAAATACATAAACACAACCTGCTGAGTTTGTTTTTGTTGTTTATATATGTATATATGATTACATTATTTCAGGGATAATCTGTAGATGTATCCACTGGAACTGGAATTCCAATGATCTGTCGATCTGTGCATTGTATCCAGTTGCGGTTTTCTGTGATAGTCTCCATTTGCTGTAAATCGATTCTTTGATGAAGGGTGATAGCTATACTTATCTGTGGGTATAAGGATTAGTTTTAGAATGTAGTTAAGTGTTATGCTGGTCTAATAAAGTGGCAGTAGTATATTTTTGAACTTTTAGGAAGAAAAAAATATCTAGCAAAAATTATGGCTACCTACTGTTCTATCTCCTTTTCTAGAGCTTAGGGCTCGTATGTATCTTCCATTTTCCTCAACATTGGGACTACTATTTTTCTGTTGAGTAGTAGTGTTTTTGGAAGGTATTTTTTTTTGTCTTTTTTTCCGAGATAGGGTGTCTGTATGTAGCCCGGTCTGGACTTGAACTCTTGATCCTCCTGCCTCATATGGAATTATAGGTATATATCACCATGCCCTGCTCTTGTTCAGATCTTAACTGACCAGACTTTATAATATTTTCTCTTAATTTTTCAAATATTTTCATACTTTTAGGAAAGTCTAATATTTCTAGATAACTTTAACTTTTCTGAAAACAAGAATAGACACTGAAATTTATTATCTTTAACATTGTTACACTTTCTCATGTCTAAGTTTGATGTTTGTCTTATACTAGGCCTTTAGAACGAGCTGAGTTGGGAAATTTTGTATATACTAATCATTATTATATTTTTTATTAAACTCATTCTTAATCTTCATTTTAATTTTTATAATTTATTTTTAAGTACATGTGTGCACGTGTTTCTGCATGGAGTGCAGTGCCCATGGTAGCCAGAAGAGGGCATTGGATCTCCTGTAACTACAGTAGCAGGTTATTGTGAGGTGCTGCCTAAAGTGGATGGTGGGAACTGAACTCAGGTCCTCTATAAGAGCACTGAATGCTCTTAACTGTTGAGATGTCTCTCCAATCCCTCATTCCTAATCCTTTGAAAGCTGTTTATTACTATTTTGCTCATTAAGTATAATCTGGCTTTAAAATTTTCTCATTCTATAGTTTGTAGGCTGAAGTTTCTACTCTGCCAGCAGCTCTCAAATAAACACACTGAGGCTTATATTATAATGCTCATCTGATAGCTCAGGCTTGTTACTAGCTAACTCTTACATTTAAATTAACCCATATTGCTTATCTATGCTTTGCCATGTGGCTTGATACCTTTTCTCATAGGGCAAGCCCATCTTGCTTCTCTGCCTCTGCTGGCGACTCCTCCGACTCAGCCCTTCTTCTTCCCATCATTCTCAGTTTGGCTCTTCTGCCTAAACTTATCCTGTTCAGCTATTGGCCAGTCAGCTTCTTTATTAAACCAATCATAGTGACATATCTTCACAGTGTACAAAAGGATTATTCCACAGCAATAGTTGATTAAAGCCGAAAGTTTTATGGGCTAGAAAGTGTAGGGAATAAAGAATCTTAAGGTGGAGGAGGGCTTAAAGAAGAGATGAAGAAATATTTATGAGGACAGATAAGAATATGAGATAAGCCCAAATGCCATAATTTCTTAAACTGGTCAAAATATCTGAAAACTAAGCATTGAATAAGCAATGAATCATAGTTTGAAGTCTTCTGGTGCAGAGTTGCATGCCTCCCCCATAGTAAAAATGCCTACAGAAGTTTCTAACCATTATTAACATTGTCAAATGCTCATAGCTACTGTTCTGAGTCATTATGTTCATTATGAAATAAAAGAATGCTTAAAAGTTTGCTTCAAAATGTTTAAAATCTTTCAAAAGGTTTGATATTTGTGAATTGTATTGGGATTTTCTTCCTTTTTTCTTTATGGGGATGTATTTCAAGGTAGGGTTTCTCTGTGTAGCCCTGGCTATCCTGAAACTCACTTTGTAGATCAGACTGGCCTCCAACTCACAGAGACCCGCCTACCTCTGGCTCCCAAGTGCTGGGATTAAAGGTGTGTGCCACCACCGAATAAAAGCTATATCCACAGTTCTCTCAAATTTAAGTGCACAATAAAATTATTTTAGAAAACCATGTGATTTTATTTTCTGAGATTCTGACCTAGTGAACAGATGATGAATATAGAACATTAATGTGATTTAAATGTTTCTTGGGTGATTCTAATACAGAACTAAGGCCAGAAATGCACTTCTTTGAATTAACAATAGCTCTCATAAGGGGGTGATCATTCTCTCTCAGAGGACACTTGCAATGTTTGCAGATAATTTTGGTTGTCATAGTGAGGAGAAAATTTCTGTTAATTAGTGAACGGAATCCAGGAATGCAGCTAAAACATCCTCAACATACAGACCAGTCCTGAAAAAAAAAAATGATCTGGACCAAAATGATAGTAGTGCCAAGGTGGAGAAACTCTGCCATAGACCTGTATTATCCTTCTTTTCCATGTATGAGCAATCCGCAGTGTTACTGGTGCCACTAACTAATCTCCTCTCATTCCAGATCACAGTATTCCCAGCGCCACAATGGCCATTTTAGTGCAGATTAGTAGCCCGACACACTATAGTGTGAGGGTTAGTTAGCGTTCCTTCAGTCTTTGTAACGCTCATTACACTTTCTAGGAAGTGAGAAGTGTGCTGATTTCAAGCCCCGCATCTTTACCCGATTCATCACTGAAGCTGAGCAGAGACTTCTGACTGCCATTTGGTTCTTGAGCTTTAGCAGAACTCACAGGGAGTTGAGGGCCTAGCATTTGTACCTTTAGAGCCAGCTCCTCTCAGTTTTTCTTCACATGTTATACTCTAGACACGATTCAATAAATTCTTCTCTTTCCAAGGCCTTTTTGTTTTTCCCAACAATTGCTCTTCCTGCTACTTGTAATTCTATTCAATTTTCTTTAGCTTGCTTGATCTTTCCCTTTCATTCCTGTGCTGATTTAAAAGCTACCCTCTCGAGCAACCTTCCTAAGCTCCAGTTCTATGTTCTTGGCCCTTTTACATTTTCTTATGTCAGAACAGTGATTGAGCTCCCTTACTGTGATAGCCACAGCTCCACTAGGGGAGGAATAATGGGAATTTTTGTGATTGCTGTAGCTTTAGAACTTTATACGTGAGCCAGAAGGCAAGATGGCTGAGTGGGTGAAGGTGTTTACTGACAAGACTAATGACTCGAATTCAGTCCATCAGACTCATATGGTGTAAGCACAAATGTTTCTGCAACCTGTCATCTGATTTCCACATGTGTGTAACCCATGGACACACACACGATAAATACATAAATTAACTGTAATAGTAATAGCCTTACACAATTTCTGCTTTGAGCTTGGGTTCAAGAAAATATTGTGTAATGAATAATTGGTAATATATATAAATACATAATTTGGTTTCCTAACATCCTAGAAGGGTGAAATGCTACTGTAGTCATTTTGTTTTGAAGATGCAGCCTTGCTGTGTAGCCCAGGCTGGCTTTGAACAGGGTGTACATCCCAGGCTGGCTTTAAAGTCATGATCATGCCTCAGACTCCAGAGTGGTGGGGTTACTAGTGTGTGCCATTACATCCAGCACTGTCTTTTGAAGTTAGGAGAAGTTATTTTCTTATAGGAATATGAAGCTACTTATAAAAAAAATACAATTTCTTCCTGAAAACAGCTTCTAAATTTCAGTTGAGGTTAAACATCCTTAAGATAAGAAAAGCTTTGAAAAATAGTGAATTATTTAAATGAGAAACTAACCCCAAAACTTTATTGTGAACCTACTGTAAAAAAGCTCTGCCCCATGATTGTTGCCTCCAAAAATATCTAAACATACATGTGTCTGTAGCAAAGTTGTTCCACAGCTGATGTGTATTAAGTGCTCATGAAATGCTTGCTGTAGAAAACTCAGAATAAGTGTCTTGTAACTTTGAAGCAAAACTCCATTTTCATACACAAGGTCTGAATTTAAACACTTGAGCAGTGTTTCCTATGTGTGCCATCCTGATGTTAATTGTTATATTTTGCACTTCAAGGTAAACATGTTCATATGTGCATCAGTCCTATTATGTTGGGTACATACTGTTTCCTTGGAGTCAACCATCACTTCTGGCTCTTACAATCTTTCTGACTCCTTTTCTTCACAGATCCCGAAGCATTGAGAAGAGGGATTTGATAAAGACATTCCTTAAGACTTCTTCAAAGTCTCTCAGACTTGGCACATCATCTGAGACATTGTGGGTCTATTTGTTACTCACCATTTACTGCAAGAATAAGCTTTTCTGAAGAAGGTTGAGTGGTGATGTACAACATTCGTAAGATCTCCACAAGTGCAAGGTAGACAAAATCCCAGCACAGAGCAGAAGTGGATACAAAGACCTACTCCCAACCAAGAAGCTAATGTTAGTTGATATCTGCTGAGAAAGGAAAAATCATTTTACTGCAACAGCCTGTCACTAGGTATATCAGCCACAAACCAGGGTAGGCCCCATACCCAGGAATAGTTACCCAAAACAGATTCCATCTTTTATTTCATGCACTTTCAGTCTTGATAATTTTTTTAGTCTCTTTCTTTTGCTTGTTTTAATTTTTTTGCTCTTGTTTTCTTTTGTGGTTTGTTTTGAGAAAGCGAGAGAAAACATGAAGTTGAGTGGGTAAGGAGGTAGGAAAGATCTGGAAGGAGCTGGAGGAGGGGAAAAGATATCAAAATACAGTATGTAAATTTAAAAAAATAAATATAAAAAAAGATAAACATGTTGAAAACAAAAGCATTTCTTTTCTTAAGTTCCTTATGAGATGTAGGGATCTGGGGAAAAATGATTTTAAAAACACATTGACAATAAGAAATTCAGATTATTTTTGTTGTATTACAGAGTGAACCCAGCATTATGCACATGCCAAGCAAGTTCTCTACCATTGAGCTATACCTCAGACTCACATTTTAATTGCAATAACTGTGAAAGTGCAGATTTCTTGAAGGGCAACCTTTTCCACAACAGTATGTTAGAGAAGTGTTATAAAAGAAACAACATTTCCCCCTACGCTCATTGGAGTCCAGAACATATATTTAAACATATCTTACGTTTGGCTGTATATGATGACAAGTATAAGATCACAAAGTAAACTTTCAATTAGCTGTTGACAGGGTTAAATGCATGTGCATATATGTGTTTATGCATAAATACGTGTTTTTTCATATTTCTACTTTTTTTTGAAGTGATTAATTAGTACGACAGCTATAAAGCTTCTATTTTCCTTGTCAATGACAATCTCAAGGCCTCTGAGCTGCCTCTCATTTGACCTTGGTTTAAAAGCACAAAGAACAGCAACCTTGAAACTGGCATCAACAAGATTCATTCTACAGAAACTAGATGCTTTACAATAAAGGAAAAGCATGCTTTAATTTTAAGGTTTTACAGACATTGCTCTCAGTATTTCTGTTCTTAAAGACTTTTAAGTGCGAACGTCCTTCATCTCACAAAGGGAAATGCTGTCATTCTGCCACTTCACACTGGCCCAAGCAGTCCTTTGGAGACCTGACTGCATTGTTCCCTTTGATGGACACATTGCAGCAGAATGCACACAACCCTGGGAGAATAACACAGCTGATGCCATGCAACCATTTAGCAGTAAAGCTTTTTTATTGAGTGGATCCTGACTATAAAAGCATGCTGGAAAGCCTTTCAGTAACATTTGAACAAGGAGGTTAGAAAGCTGTAATAGAATCATAGAGTTCCAAAGGAGATGCATAGATTGTTTTTCTACTTGAAGGGAGGTGTTTTCCATTGTGTCAGGCCAGTGTTCATTTGAAGGTGCGCTGTCATGTCTGTCCTTTGCCCGCAGCATTGTTTCAGTCTTCTGAGGTGACAATATACACATTAACAAGGGGGAGTTGTCAGGTGGCAGGGGATGGAAGGGGTGGAGAATGATGGAGTGGGGAACATTCTCTTAGTCGTTTATCTGTTTATCTTCTCCATTATTATCCAGTCTCCTAAACTGAATCACACTTTGCTAAATTTTCATTTGACTGACATTTTAAGATATGCTGTATCTTAAAACACTAAGCTAAAATACATGCATACATTAACTCCTCTGTCCTTTTATACATTATGTCGTATCTTCATAGCT
The DNA here is from genome assembly GCA_001675575.1 of Neotoma lepida. Lineage (NCBI taxonomy): Eukaryota > Metazoa > Chordata > Mammalia > Rodentia > Cricetidae > Neotoma > Neotoma lepida. Next base: position 2,496,786 of record LZPO01046802.1, read on the forward strand.
ACATTATTCCAATTTGAAAATCCACATTGGAAAGAATGATATGCAAAATATAGATAACGTATGTGTACTAACATTTAAATTGCTGAATATTAATTTGAAAGAATGAGATGAATATAGAGGGCATTTCTTTTTCCTTCAACCAATGATAAATGAATAAAACATTTAACAACTAGTTCTCTGGGTCAGGAGATAGTCTAGGTTCATAGCCTTAGTAGAATTCGTACCATGGCCAATTAAATTTAAGGTGCTGATGAAATGTCACCAAAGGCCAGGTCTTGGGAAGACATGTGCATAGTTGATGCTCCTGATGCAGAGAAGACAGTACTTGGTGGTTGTGTCTGTCTTTTCCTTCTCATTTCAACACCTACTTTAGACTTTTATGACTCCCTGCCTAAAAATTATATTAGAATGACATATGTTTCTTGTACCTTTCATTTCTCCAGTGTCCGTTCCTTCTTTTTATTAGTCAGTTAATAAAAATTACATTGAAGGGTTACAATCAGGGAATAGGGAAGGACCCACTGTATGGTGAGACATGGCAGAATGGGGGACAATTATGAGCAAAGTACTATGACACCTATGTGGAAATGTCATAAAGACAGCCATTATTTCATCTACTTACTGTGTTAGTTACTTTTCTGTCCCTGTGATAAAACAGCATGACCAAGGCCATTTATAGAAGCAAGTGTTTATTTGTGCTTATGGTTCCAGAGGGTTGAGAGTCATTCAAGGTAGGGAAGCATGGCAGTGAGCAGCATGGTGACAGGAGCAGAAAGCAGAGAGCTCACATCTTTAACCATAAGTATGGAGCAGAGAGACCAGAAATGGCTGGAGTCTATCCCTAGTGACATATTTCCTCCAGCAAGGCCACACCTCCCCAACTCCCCCTAAACAGCACTACCAATGGGAGACCAAGTATTCAAATGCCTGAGACTATGGGGTGCATCTCAGTCAAATTCCCACACTTATTAAAAATTAATTAAAAGTTAAAAAAATCAAAATATTAAAATCGTATTGAGGTACTACAAGCATTATCTGGGACAAACACTTTGGATACTTAAAACTACAATTTGTGGTCAATGTCCACATATTACTTACAACTCCAGACGAATGAATGATTTCTGGAAATTAAAGGTTACACGAGTTGAGTATGAAGAAAGTAGTTCCAAAGTAAATTTCTATGGGATTTCAGAGGTAGAAAGTATGAAGTTGGCATGAGGCTTGTAAAGAAAAACAAAAGTGGGCATTGACTTTTTGTTTTTTATATTTAAAAAAAGTCTCATAAAGAAACTTTTGTGACTGCCAGCTTCTGAACTACTGTCTCTTCTTAGATCCATTTTAGTCGTATGAGTGGATATGGAGCCTATTTCTTAGAAGAAATAATCAGTATAATACCACGAGCCAAACAATAGTCCCTGATACTTAAAATTCCTAACAGCCTCAGAGGCCAGGATATGGATGGTGACCTCAGATCAACCAATTAAGTGCACTCATCTCAGTGTTTAGATAGATCCTGGGTAGCAGGCACTACTAAGACTATGTTTCACAGCTAAGCAACAGCTGCAGCAACCGCTGCATCATTATTGAGAGAACACAGAGGCAGTAATGTCTATGTCGCAGTGTTCCACAATGTCTTAGTACTATTAGCATGACCTTACCTCTTTCTGTTGCTCTCACTTGGGATTGAACCTTGGGCCACAGGCATGGAACACTCTGTTATTCAGTGTCTCACTACTGAGCTACAGCACTAGTCTTGCACTGAATGGGCTCTGAATTCTGTTTTTGTAAGATAACACAGATTCTCTTGTTCAATCTATGTGATGGGATCAGACCGTGCCCATGGCTCCCAGATACTTTTCATATCCTTGCCCTAGTTTAGTAGCTTTCCTTGTCACCATGTTATGTTTAAGCCATCCAAAGCTAGACTCTTCCTTACACTTGGGAATCCTGATTGTTATTTGGGGTCAGAGGAGCTGTATGGGAAAATAAGAAAAGAAATTGAGACCAGAGTAGGGCCAAGGAATTGCTTCAAGGACTCCAAAAGCTAAACAAATGTTGACAGACAGAAGGCTAACTTTTGGCCTCTTTTTAGCCGCCTTCATGTATTCTTAAGCACACAGGACTGCATTTTAGATCCTACTATGTTGTCACCTGTTTTAGTTTTTCCCCTCTGGAATGCTACTGTGTTTCCTTTTATCCAAACTGTATCTTCTGTTTTCTGTAGGACAGCTAGAGAGCTGTTTCATTTGAAAACTCTTCCCAGACTACTCTTATTCAGGGAAGTCTTTTTTTTTTTTTTCTGTTCAAGGAGCCTAGTGGCATCTCCTAGCATTGTAAATGCGCAGCCAGCTGCACAGCGTGATAATGTAAGCATGAACACAAGTTCACTTCCTACCTTTCCCGCAGTGGGGCAGCATACTTCCCTTCTCTTTGGTGCTGTTTATTCTTTAGCATGTGTGACTTGCCTTAACCAGTGGAAGGTGAGAAGAAAGTTAAAAGGGAATTCCTGGTTGGCTTGCTTTTTTTGTTCCAGTCATGAGCCATGAGAAAGTTGCCCTAGCAAACTGCTAGGAAAGGGAACCCGAGGCCAGCTTGCAGCCTGGAAGCAAGCCCAAAGCTGAGTAAGAGAGCAAAAGAAACAGTGGAAAAAATGATTTGCTCTCTCAGATCATTAAGATTATGAAGTTGTTTATGGCGCAGTTTATTGCAGTAATTGCTGATCCACTGCCTTTCACACGTTTTTATGCATTTGTGTTCTGTTGTTCTAATTAGATTATTCATTCTTTAGCTTACTGATCATATTTTAGCCTTCTTTGGTTTGCTCCACAACACTGAGGACATGCTGTGCTTGCAGATATGTTTGTTCATTTATTCACAAGCCTTTCTTGAACTTCTACCTTGCTCTCCAACACAATTAGTCCATATGTAGGGGATAAAGAGGAAAATTTCAGTTCTTATATTGAAAGAATTAATATGGCTGATTACGGAAGAAGACAAGAAAATAATATGAAAAGATAGTGGATATGTGTAATGACAAAGGGGTACATAGAGACCCAGAAGAAGAACGGTGACAACTAGTTCAGTCACATTAATACTGAGCTGGCTGATAGGTTGAGAGAGGGGTAGCAAAGACTTCTTGGAAGAGACAATGTTGTAACTGTATCTGAAAGGATAAGTAGTAGTTCTCTCTAGATGGAAGGCATCATAAACAAGAAAAGGAGATAAAAGACAAAGAGTGATTAAAGTCTGTATACTTGGGAGATTGAAAGTAATTCTTTGAGCCTAGAACCTCATTATGTGTGAGGAAACAAACTTCTGAAGCATTTCCCAAAAGTGTATTGTATCAAATGATTGTTAAACTATATCAGAAAATGGTGTCTCCTGGCTAACATTTAATTAAACATGTGTCTAAACCTCTTACTATGATCCAAAGAGAGATTCTTAGAGACATTGCCACTGAAATGAGTTATGAATCTTGTTGGGAGTCATGAGGCCTAGTTTCAGACCAGTATATGAGTGCTTGTCCAATGGGTCCAGATGAGGCAAAAGCCCACAGAGACAGTCTCACTCGGCAAGGACCAGTGGACTTCAGGACAGTGCAGAATACTGCTGGGACCATGAGGCCTACATGCTCTCTTCTCTCTCGTAATATTGTCCATTCGCTTAGCAGTTTCAGTGTCATTTTGTCAATCATGCATGGGGCAGATGTGTTCATTCCTGGAAATCCCATTTTTCTCCAATATATTCCCCTAAAATTCTTTGGGAGCTGATGCTTCTCAGGTTTCTTGTCTGGGAATGCCAGCTGTCACTTTAGATCCCGGGAGCTGTTCTAATTCAGTGCTGACAGGATCGGAGGCAGATCACTCCCATTTCTGTAAATATGTTTTGAACGAGGTTGTTGTTATTGAAAATGTGTTCCTATGTCAATCACCTTTTGGTTTTGTAAAGACAGAATGTACCTGGCTCGATATTTGGCCAAGCTAGCAAAATGATAAGTGTTTTTGGTTTAAAGATGTTTTGATGTAAAAGTTGGAAAAAAACATATTAGACATATTTGTTTTTGCCGGAGGTTAACATTGGAGGATGGGAAAAACTTGTTTGTTATTATGGAAAAGCATGCTTGTTTGCGATGTATAAATAAAGATGTCTGGAGCTATTCAGGGCCTGCCACTTGTGTGAAACTCATCTGATGGTCAGACAGTTCATTTCTTTGCACCAATGCCCCTTCCCCATCTCATGACCTGAAACTGAGCGAAGGCTGGACTTTGGCAGAATCTTCAAATACAGTTTTCTGAGTTTTGATTAAACCTGTGGGAAGAACATACCACTAAGTACTGATGACTGAAAATGCCATACAGTTCTTTCCATATTTTTAGCATTGTTCTCAGTGTTCAACATATAATATCTCTTCTATTCTCTGTGGTAACCCAACATGATGGGTACTGTTATCACTCCTATTTAAGAGGTAAGGAAGGAACCTGAAGGAAAAGTCTAGGGAGCTTGCTAGCTCACATAGCTAGTAATGGTTAAGCCAGACTTAAAACCTAAACAATATTATGACAGGACCTATGTATTTGGCTTCTATTCTCTGTTGCTTCCAGAATGAGGATAATATGGATCCGAAAGAGCCATTAAGATGAATGATGTAGCCCTCACCACACATCAAAGAAGCTTCATTTTGTAGCAGATGGAGACCATTTCAGAAATAAGCATCTGGTCAAAATGGAGATAACAACTGACCATGGGATGCTCAGCCCGAATGGATATATCTAGAGCACAATCTCTACAATTAATGCTCAGGGAACATCATGGAAAAGGATAGACAAATATTGTAAGAGCCAAAGGACTATTTGGGATTGTGTCCTCTATATGTGACAGAGGACTTCACTGATTAAATCTCAACAATATGGTTGTCTAAACAAGACCCACACAGTGACAACGTCAGTTGATGTGCTAACATCCATGGAGGAAATCTCAAAAGTCCTCACCATAGATAAAGAGACACAGGCTTTAATGGCTGATAAGAGATAGTGAATAAGTCTACTCCAGGGATAAGTCCCTGATAGGTTATCCAATCCTATCCAAAGTGGTCAGCCCTAAGCACATGTAACACTAAATGGATCCAGTGGGTTCAATTTATGTATACATCTGTAATATATGTATGTGTACATATATATGTATATGTATGTATATATATATAATGAGTGTGTGTGGTGTAAAACAATAATAAATAAGAGGTCATGAATTTGAGAGGGACCAGGAGTGGGGGTGAGGAAACAAAGATATCATGCTCTTTTAAGAGATCTCTAACTTTTATTATATGAAAGTAAACCTTAAACAGTTTTTCTCAAAATTTGCTGTACTTGAATCACTTGGAACATTGTGAAGATATCAGTGCCCAAGCTGAATGTCATGCCAAATTAAATCAGATTGTGTTGGAATAGACGCATTTTCAGAAGATTCTGGAATTGTATGCAATACAACTTTGAATAGACTGATGTAAAAAGCAAAAACTTACCACATGACTTTTGTAGTAGTGGTTTCGTGGATGATACTAAAGATTATTATACATTTTTCCATTCAAATATACTTTATTAAGGTGACACTGTTGTGTATTTCTCATGGAAAAGTTCTTTAGGTTTCCATAGGAAAATATTTGACCTATGAGCCGTTAAATATAAATCACCAAGTCAAAACACACACACACACACACACACACACACACACACACACTATCTTAAAAACTCAAACTATTTGTTTCAAATAATTTAGGTGAATTGATGGATTTCCTCCCTTTTGATAGAACACTTAAAATCAGAGACACTTTTACCTGATCGCTGAAGTCTATTAACCCTTTGATGATGTGCACATGCAGCTAATTCATCTTTCCCAAAATTAAGTGTAAGAGTCTAAGCTCTGGGAAACATTTCCATGCAAGATAGAGCAAGACGCAGGTGAAACAGTGTTTTGAAATTTACATTTTCAGAGAAATCCTTTGAGTACTTTTTGTACTTTAGGTCTATTTTTGGACAATTTCCTATAATAAATCTCAGTCTCTTCAGAGAGAGAGGGCAGAGGAGGGGAGGAGGAGGAAGAAGAGGAGGAGGAGGAGAAGGAGAAGGAGAGGAGAAGGAGAAGGAGAGGAGAGGAGAGGAGAGGAGAAGAGAGAGAATCAATATATATTTCCCTAGATTCTGTATTGAGATAATGTGAGCACTTAGATATGAATGATTCCTAAGGCTCCTGACAACATGGAGTAGAGGAAATGTAGAAATATATAAATATATCACATCTTCCTGAACCTATATTATTAGAACATTTCTGTTGCTTTACAGCAACAATCAGTTATCTTTTGGATCCTGCTACCCACCACCTTTATTCAACTTTCCATGCCTCCTGGACCAGTATTCTTCGCTATCTACTTTCCAGATGTTAAAACCCTGGGTACTATCTTCTGTATGTTACGGTTTACTAGTATAAACCAAATAGATCTAATCAAGGAAGTGACTGAAGTCTTATCAAGGGATTATGTAGACAGACTCAGATGACAGATTTTTGGACTAGCAAGGAGAAGGTAAGAGATGAAAACATTGGAAGCCAGGGTGAACAACTCTGTTGAGAAGTTTGGCTGTGAAGTATGACATAATAGAGCAGTAGCTGACTTGTAGAGCTGAAGAGAGGAAAAGGTGTCTTCATTATTAAAGACATTTGCACTTGTTGTAAATCAATTCACATAGCAATCCTTCTGTCCTGAACATTATCATTTGATTTCTCTTTCCAGAGGATATGCTTATTTATGCTAGTTACTATCACTGGTCTCCCACTCTGATCATCTTGTTTATGACCTTTGAACATTTGCATTAATTTATTTATTGTGTGTATATAGGCTAGTGTGTCACATTTGAATTTAGCTATCTACATTCTATAAAAGCAGAAAGATAATAGTAATCATACTTGATGTCGTTAGATATTGCAAGTTCTAAGATGTTGATGGTAGGGTGGTATTTAGAGTGTTATATCAAACACCTCAGGACTGTGACATTTATATTCATTATCCTGAAAATTAACCACCGTTACCTAGATGTTTCTTCTTTTACAGGATAGACTTTAAATTAACTCTATTTTACTTTTTTCTTGTTCCTAATCACATTATAAAATCCAGTTTGAATTTTGAAAAAAATTTTAGGTAAGTCATATTTGTGTGAACAATTTGAGTCTTAAACTTATGAGTCATGGCTATAACCACAGTAAGGAAGAAAAGAGTGTATTTCAGAGTCATCCCCTTTTTCTATTTAATATCGCACTAATTTTGAATCAAAAAATCTATTTTTTTGCTTACTCAAGTATCTAACCATTCAGTATAAAGCATTTTAAGCAGACAAAAAATTACTTCCGGAATCACAAAAATACCCAAACACAGCACAGTTACCACTTCATGAAGTGTGAAGTCCGTGCCTGTACTACTTATGAATTAAGCAAGTAAAAAGGCAGCTGCAGTAGCATATGGCCTGTTTGAAATGAATCAGATTCTGTCTTTGAGGATCATAAGAAATTTATATTCCAATAATATGAATCATCTTCAGCTCTCTTTTGAGTTCATTCACCTCTGTCACTTTTTCAAAGGATATATTCTTCAAACACTTTCCTCTACAATTAATCATGACTGAAAAACTCCACGGTGAATAGAATAATAGCTGTATGCCCAGACTGGTTTCAACTTCACTTAAATTATTTTCTGAATGGCTTATGTGTCCTGTCAGCCATGACTCTCCTACTTCAAATGTGATTATTATTCTCTTTTCTGCTTTCCAGAGATGGAGATAATTAAATTTATAACTACGATTAGAGTAACATTTTTGCAAATATAATCAATATTCATTCAAAGATTTGTCAGAAATGAATTTCAGTTTTACCACTGTGTTTCTTTCCTTTACTTCCTCTGATGCTACATGGTTAAATGACTATGACATCACGCTATTTACATACTACAATACGTTCTTGAGTAGGTCACATTGATGAACCCCATTCTCTAAAAACTAGAGATAATGGTATTGGCCTATGATAACTACATGAAATAATGCATGTATGACAATTAGAAGCTGTATCCAAAGAAACAGCAGAAATTTCTTAAGCATGTAACTACAGATGAATTTTTCCCTGAGAAGTAATAAACATGCTTCAGCTTTTTTGGTAACTCCCAAATAGTATACGCTCAATGAAAGAAAAAAACCCTTGATAGTTAAAGAAGGATAAATTAGGACAATCTGTAAGGAAATCAATTAGATCCAATCACTATTAACATATTTTTGTTTAATAAAATATATATAAAACTTTGACTCTCAGAATCTAGTATTCATGTGCTCAACAACTGGCTACATAAATACATATACACACAGGCACATATATATTTCCATCAGATAAATATAATACATATCAATATATATTTATCATTTACCAGTTAGTAGTCTATAGTGGAATAAAGTGTTTTAAAATGAACACTTTAAAATAAGTGCATGTTGGAACTGACCAGATGGCTCAGTGAGTAAAGTACTTGCCACAAACACTGGTAATTTGAGTTCAATTTCTGAAATCCACATGTTGGAAGGACAGAACCAATTCCCACAAGTTGTCCTCTGTCCTCTACATGTATGTAAACAAATGTAAACTTTCTTGTAAAAAAAGATGAAAGCACATATCCTCCAACATAAAATAAGTAAAATGTAAATTTTGAAAATAAGTAGAATAAACTTAATCTGCAATCTAATCTATAAGTTCATTTTTAGTTATAAACACACATATGCTTATAGAACATTAAATCACGTGATTTAAATTAGCACAGGAGTCTTTTGCAGGAGCAACAGGCCTTTGTATCATGTTTAGGTTATGCTAGAGTACTCCTCACAGCATCACACAAGATACCTGGCAGGCCAATATCTTAATATAGACAGATCCTCTATATGTGTTATTAAAAGTTTAGAGCAATGAAAGGGCTATCAAAGACCCTGCATAGAGGTGGGTTTTTTGTTTGTTTGCTTGTTTGTTTTAGCAGAGCCTTTAATACTAGAGATGGGAAATATAATATAAAGAATAACAATAGCTCCTAGGGACCTGAAGCCTTCAATTCACAATAGTGTGAAGGAGCATCAGCTGGAAAGTGATGCCAGCACTCTTTAGTGCTGATAGCTTTAACATCTAGTGGGATTGCTCTCACCAGTAGGAATGGTATATGACAGCTATAGGTAAAAGCCTGGAGTCTCAGAAAACCATCAGAAGAAGGAAACTAATGACATTAATCATTTATGTTGTTGGAACTACCAGCCATTCATTTGTCTGTATAAGCACAGGTAGATTATATCAATCTCTTGTGCGGTTTGCTTGAATCATAATTCTTGCTTGTAAATGATGGTAATTGAGTGTAAAATTATATACTTTAAGTAGAATTTACTGATTATATGATAATATGTAGGTAACTACCATCTGATGAGAACTATTTGTTTACTGGTATCTATTCTAAAGCTGGGTATGGTGGGTTTTTTTTTTGTGTGTGTGTGTGTGTGTTTATTTGTTTTGTTCTTTTGTCTTCCTTTAGTCCCAATGCTCAGAAGGCTGAAGTGAAAACTTTCTTCATTTCGTACTTGAACTCAGGAAGTTGAGAACAGTCTCAGCAAAAGCCAGACATAAAGAGGGGAGGGATCTGGGGATATGGCTCAGTGGGTAAGAGTACTTACTGCTCAAGCACAAAGACCTGAATTCTGATCCCCAGAACCTATGTAAAAAGCCAATGTCCTTACAAGCTCCTGAAATCTCAGATCTGCAGGGGGAGGGGCATATAGAAAGAATTCTTGTGGCATGCTGGCCAATCAGGCTCCGTCAAAAAATGGCAAGCCGCAGGGAGAGATCCTATCTCAAAGGACTAAGGCAAAGTGGAAGACATCTGACATACTCCTTGGGCCTCTTCATGTACCAGTATAGGTATTTACACCTATCCACATATATACCTATGCCCCTCCCCATTGCTGTGGAATAATCCTTCTGTACACTATGTGAATATATGCAGTCTCTATGATTGGTTTAATAAACAAGCTGACTGGCCAGTTGCTGAACAGGATAAAGTTAGGTGGGAAAGCCAAACTGAGAATGATGGGATGAGAAAGGGTGGTGTCAGAGGAGATGCCAGCCAGATGCAGAGGGAGCAAAACACCCTGGAAGATAGGTAAAGTCGAGCCATGTGGTAGAATGTAGATTAATAGAAATAAGTTAATTTAAGTTGTAAGAGCTAGTTAGTAATAAGCCTGTGCTATTGGCCGAACATTTATAAACAATGTAAGCCTCAGTGTGGTAATTTGGAAGTGGCTGCTGGGACAGGAAAACTTCACTTCCACCCCATACATACATGGAAGGAAGGAAGGAAGGAAGAAGTGTCTGTTCTGAGTGCTTTGTATGTATTTATTTGCTTAGTCTGTCTACAAGTCTATAAAGCAAATACTCATTTATAGATAAGGAAGCTGGGGGACAGAATAGTGCTCACAGGTATGCAGTTATTAAGTTTGAAGTTGGCTTTGAAATTGATCAAAGGTGCTCAATAAATAGTTATTGCACAAATACCTGTATCAGCAAGAAAGGGACAAATGTAAGTCAATCAGTTAGTTGGCTTGTAAGTAATGAATCTTTTATGAGGTCAAAACCATAATTTTATTTTCATATGATTCAATTAATTTACTTCTTTTACCATAACAATGACATCTTAGCTTCACTTATTTTTGCCTTTGGGTCACCTAATGCACTAGTTTATGAATAGTCTGTATCATTAGGATTCACACTTTATGCAGGTTTTACGCATTGGAGATCAATAGTCTAATCTTATATATCAAGTGATCAGCATAGGAATTATACAGTTGTTTTTCAAAGCTCATTTAAAGTTCAAAGACTTTAAACAAAGGCAAAATATATGCTGACTAAAAAATGGGCAGGAGAATCTTTATCTTTAAAATGTTATCTGGTATGTATTTCAAATCATATACTCCGTTTGTACTCTGCCTTCATTCAAAATGAATGTGGGGGTGATTTTGATCATTATTTTATTTTTAAAGAATTTAATTTTATTATTTTTAACTATGTGTATTTGTGAATTTCTGTGTGGGTGCATAAATGTGATTGCAGGTACCCGTGAAGGCCGGAAACATCCGATCCCCTGGAGCTGGAGTTACAGGCATCTGTTTTGATGTGGATCCTTTGCAAGAGCTGTAAGTGTTCTTATCCAGTGGTCTGTCTCTCCAGAACCTTTCCATTTGCCTTTCCATTCCTTTTCTTTTCTTTTCCCTTTGTCTATGGAGCCCAGGTAACCTTTATAATGCACAAATCAGCACCAAGTCTCTCTGTAACTGAACATTAAGCAGCACGGAGCCCAACAAAGACTCATGAGGCAGAAGGAATATCAAGCACCAAAACATACATACACTCCACTCAGGTTGCCAGAACATCTTAAAAAACTAACTCCATATGGGCAAATCTCAGTGAAAAACGCGAAATGCAAAGACAAAATATCTCCCCACAAATTAACAATCCTGTATTGATAGCTGTCAATGACAGTGACATAGATAAAATTTCAAAGAATTCAAAACAATGATTATAAAGCTCTTCAAATACTTCAGAGAGGAAAAAAATAAATACATGAATGAATTTAAAGAGGACATGAATAATTCCTTGAATAAATTCCAAGAAAATACAAATAAGGAATTGAGTGAGATAAGGGAATAAATTTACGATATGAAAATATTCAACAAAAGATAAAAATACTGAAAAAAGACCAAACAGAAATGATACTGCAAGTGAAACTTTCAGTAAGCCAAGCAAAACTTACAGTGAAAAGCCTTACCAATAGAATGGATCGTATGGAGGACAGATTTCAAAAAGTGTCTGAAGAGAATAAATGGGAACTGTGTGCATTATGAAAACACCAAATTTGCAAATTATGGGCATAGAAGAATACTATGACAAAGGCATGTAGAAGCGTAAGAGCCAAAGAATTCGAGGTCACCAGAACACGGCCCACAGAATCAACTAAGCAGGGCTCACAGAGGCTCACAGAGACTGAAGTGACAAACATGGACCCTTTATGGGTCTGAGCTAGGTCCTCTGCATATACATTATGGTTGTGTAGCTTGATGTTCTTATGGGACTCCTAACAGTGGGAGTGGGGGCTGTCTCTGACTCTTTTGCCTATGCTTGGGACTGTTTTCCTTCTGTTGGGTTGCCTTGTCCAGCCTTGATATGAGGACTTGTGCCTAGTCTTATTGTTATTTGTTATGCCATGTCTGGTTAGTATCCCTTGGAGGCTTGCTTTTTTTTTTCCTGAAGGGAAACAGAGGAGGAGAAGGAGTGGATCTGGGGGAAAGGGGAGGCAGGGAGAGGGACTGGGAGGAATAGATGGAAAGGAAACTGTGGTCAGGATTAATGTATGAGAAAATAATAAAAAAAAGTGTAGATGTAAAGCAAAGGATAATCAGACTACAACCCACAGTTCCAGAGAAGCTAGGTAACAAGGAGGACCCTAAGAGGGACACATGGATCACCCTGGGAAGGGGAAATAGATGAGATCTCCATGAGTAAACTGTGGGTGAGGGGAGCAATAGAGGGTAGGGGTGGGGGATGAGAACATAAGGGAACAGGATGGTTGACCTGGAACAGGGATGGAGTGGGAAAGCAATGAAAAAGATGCCATGATAGAGGGAGGCATCATGGGGATAGGGAGAAACCGGGTACTTGGGAAGATCCCAAGAATCCCCAGGGATGACCCCAGCTTAGACTATTAGCAATAGTGGAGAGGGTGCCTGAGCTGGCTTTCCACGGTAATCAGATTGGTGAATACCTTAACTGTCATCACAGAGCCTTCCTCCAGTAACTGAGGAAAGCAGATGCAGAGATCCACAGCCAAGCACCAGACTGAGCTCTAGGAGTCCAGTCAAAGAGACAGAAGAGGGATTCTATGAGCAAGGGGCATCAAGATCATGATGGGGAAACCTACAGAGACAACCAAAGCAAGCTAGTGGGAACTCACAAACTTTGGACCAACAGCTGTGGAGCCTCCATGGGACTGGACTAGGCCCTCTGAATAAGTGAGACAGTTGTGTAGCTTGATCTGGTTAAGAGGCTCCCTGGCAGTAGGATCAGGGCCCATCCCTGGTGCATGAGTTTGCTTTTTGGAGTTCATTATCTATTGTGGGACACTTTTCACAGCCTTGATGCAGGGGGAGGGGCTTGGACCTGCCTCAACTGAATGTACCAGGCTCTGCTGACTCCCCATGGGAGGCCTTAC
>LZPO01046802.1:2510140-2528661 GCA_001675575.1 Neotoma lepida
GGTTGGGGGGATGGGAGGAGGGAAGAGAGGGGGATCTGTGGTTGGTATGTAAAATGAATAAAACATTTCTTAATAAAAAAAGAAAAGAAAAGTAGATCCTAGTTTGGAAAACTGTTAGTATCCTGACAAATAAAATTAAAAATATAATGTCAAAAAAAGTGAAAGAAAGCATGAAAAAACAAAATATTTGTCTAGTCCAATATCTACAGAAATATCATTCATGCCTGGCATGGTAGTGCATGCCTGTAATCCAGCACTCACTTGGGAGGCAGAGACTGGAGTATTATCTTAAGTTCAAGGCCAGTCTGTTCTACACAGTTTTAGGCCAGTGAGGCATACATAGTAAAATTCTGTCTCAAAACTAAAGTGCAGTTAGATGAATTGGGATAGAGGATCAAGAGGGAAGGCTAGTATATGGGATTCTATTGTGAATGGGAGGACAGAGTGAGTCCTTGCCAAGAGACCCTCTGTAAACAAAAGGCAGCATAAAGGAATCAGCTTTCCATAGGGCACCAGACAGGAGGAAGGAACAGCAAGTACAAACAGCACAGGAAACAAGGTTTGCCTGTGTAGTTTTGCCCAGCATCATCTCCAAAGGCAAGGCTAAGGAATCCAAGGCCAAAGAGTTATATTTCCTAGGTTGCCAGGGAATCCAAAGACCTTCAGTTTACAACAAAGAATTATTAGGTTGAGAGATGCCACTTCTACCCTTTAGTAGAATGGTAGCTAACTTGTCAGAATGCTGCATATCTTCCCAGCCATTAAAGACTTCTGGGCAGAATAGGGTATCACATTCTGAGAATGATATATCACCTCCTTTAACAGACTATTTCAGAGTCTGTTCTTTCTAATAGCTAATTTAAGTTTCTAGTAGGTTTTGGAGATATTTTCCTTCTTTTGTAGAGTTGGAGAACAACTAATCAAAATGTTTAATGATTCCCTCATATTCAGAGAGAATACCTTAAAAATTATTATAACAGAGAAAAACCTTCCATGAATCAGGTATTACCATTTATACAGAAAAAATATTATTTGGTTCTCACCCAGAAGTATGCATTACATGCTAGTATTAGCCTTTTTTTTTACAGAAAAGAAAACTGAGTCTCTGAGAAGATAAGAAACTTGTTCAATTTGTCAAATGAGTGCACAAGTAATTTCTCTCCAATACTTACCATCTTCATCCTTAATAGAAATATAGTCACTCAATAGAGCTAAGTCTGTGACTTACAAAGGATTTAACTGTAAAATAATGATAATTTTTTAACCTTCAATCCAGAGATTTTCTTATGAAACATAATTTCTTCTCATAATGACAGGGTGAATAAGACTGAAAATTTAGCAGCCTTCCTAGGAATTGGTTGAATATATTCATTTTTCACATAGGTGCGATGTGGACATTTCTTGAATGATTATTATTGTAAATGCAAAGGCAAGTCACACCCAATAGTGTAGGTATTTTGTTGCAACTCAGTGGGCTTGGTCCCGGTTCCCGCACCAAAAATGTAAGCAACAAAGTTGCAACTCAGTGGGCTCTGGTGGCTGGGGCTGCAAAGAGTCAGCCCAGCACTGGAGGGCAAGGTATCCTGGACACCTGGAGCTAGCTCTGCCCTGTAGGTGTCCCGGACACCTTGAAGCTGCTTGGAACAACTCCGACGGCTGGGGCTGCCAGCCTTGGAGGGCGAGGTATCCCAGGCACCTCGAGCTGTGCAGAACAGCTCTGCCGTGTAGGTGTCCTGGACACCTTGAAGCTGCTTGGAACAGCTCTGACGACTGGGGCTGCAAAGAGTCAGCCCAGCCCTGGAGGGGAAGTTATTCTGACTGCTCGGGAGAGTCAGGCCTGGAACTGCTTCAGCAGGGAAGGGTATCCTGACAGTTCGGGAGAGTCAGGCCTAGAGCTGCCAGGTCAGCTCTGCAGGGAAGGGTATCCTGACTGTTCAGGAGAGTCAGGCTATACCTAGTGTGGTGGGGGATGGTCTCCCCGCAGGATATAGCAATCCTGCTTCTCTCCTGGAAAGCCCCTACTTTGCTCAGCCCCCACTTAGGGGGCTTCCTAGCAGAGCTCTGCTTCTCAGACTTAAATGTTACTCAGCTCTCCTTTGCTCAGTCCACTATGGGACATCACAGCAAAGATCTTCTGTCCAGCGAATGAAGGTCTTCACATCCAAAACTCTTTTAAGAAAGAGATTTATTTGGGGAGGAGTCCAGGAGAGCTGCTGCCTCTACCAGGGTGGAGAAAACAGCTCTAACTGCCCAGGTAGGGGCCCATTATATAGGATGGCCAGGGGGCGGAGTCATCAGGGATTGGCTAGTTTTTTCCTGCCCTGGGATTTGTCAGTTGTGTGGGCTAGGGGCAAAGATGGCCCTGATGTGAGGGCCAAACTGTGTTTCTTTCACTGGCCTTTTTTGGCTTTTGGTTACTAATTCTAAGGCCAGGGCACATATCTTTCACTGACTCTGATTCTAGGGACCAAGAGTGTTATTTTTGTACTAGTTTCAGAGTCAGGGCATGTTTCCTTAGTTCTGGGTTGGGGATAATGGTTATTTCTCTGGCTCAGGTCCCAAACCCAGGCTGTGTTTCTTTCCCTGTCAGAACTTCAAGGCCAGGGTGCCACTTTCTGCTCTCTGATTGGTCAGTTTCAAAAGTCAGTTGGCCAGGGGCAGCTACTTTCCTGCTCTGATTGGTTGGTTTCACAAGCCAGTTGGTCAGCACAGAGAGGGCCCTGATATGAGTCTAACTGTGTTTCTTTCACTGGCCTTACTTAGCTTTTGGTCACTAATTCTAAGGCCAGGGCACATATCTTTCACTGACTCTGACTCTAGGGATCAAAGGTGTTGTTACGGTACTGGTTTCAGAGTCAGGGCAGGTTTCCTTAGTTCTGGGTTTGAGGATAAAGTGTTCATTTCTCTGGCTCAGGTCCCAAACCCAGGCTGTGTTTCTTTCCCTGATCAGGGCTTCACGGCCAGGATGCCACTTTCCTTACAAATAGGATGACTATAATAGAACAGATCACTAACAACAAGTGTTGATGAGGGTGTAGTGACAAGGCAAACCTCAATGCATTGCTAGTAGGAGTGTAAAATGGTATAGCACTGCTGTGTGGCCTATCAGTTCCAAACTTAAATATACACTTAACAGAAATTAAATATGCCTATACAAAACTTGTCTAAAAATTTTCACCACAGTATTTATTCATTACAATCAAATAACCAAGATGTCCATCCTGATGAATGGGAAAATGAAATGTTGTACATCTATACAAAGGAGAGTTATTCAGTGTCTTAGGGTTTCTGTTGTGATAAAATGCTATGGCTGAAAGCAACGTGGGGAGAAAAGAGTTTAACTCATTTTATAATTTGTAGTTTGTCATCCAGGGAAGTCAAGGCAGAAATTGATGCAGACGCCACAGGGAAATGGTATTTTCTGGCTTGCTTCTGACTGGCTTATTCGCCTGCTTTCTTATATCATCCCAGGACCACCTGTTCAGGGATGGCACCACCCACAATGGGCTGGTCCCTTCCACATTAATCAGTAGTTCAGAAAATACTCTACCAACTTGCCTACAGATAAATCATATGTAGGCCTTTTTCTACATTGAGGGACCCTCTCCCAAAATGACTCTAGCTTGTGTCAAGTTGGCATCAATCTAACCAGGACATTCAGCTATGAGAAGTAATGCCCAAGTACATGCTAAACATATGGATGACATTTGAAAGCATTATGTTAAATATATGAAGGCAGTCATAAAAGGGCACATGTTACAGTGCTATGATTCTGTTTAGAGATTTTCTGTGACACGTACAAAGCAGACACATTTGCATAAATGAAAGTGGATTAGTGCTTGTCTAGATCTGGGAGCATGGGAAGAATGAACATGATGGTAAAGGGTGTGTAGTCTTCTTTTTCATTCATGAGAAATTTCAAAAGTAAATGTATACATAGCTTGATATGTGCTTAAAAACATTGAACTGTGCACTTATACAGATGAGTTTATAGTAAATGAATTAATATAGCAAAGATATTTACAAAGAGTGCTTTCTTATCTTTACTCCTAATAAAAGCAATAATATTAGGTAGCTTGGTATGTTGCCAATTTTATTTGTTCCATTTCCCTTAGTACTTTTAACATGGTCAGTTGTTAGATACAAAGCAAAAAATTAAAATAAATTATTTCTTACTGGGTAGAAAATATTTGTGCTTAGATTACAGAGGCAATCCTCCAGTAATGCCAAGATCCATTCTGGCCATCACATGGATTGCCAGTAAGAATTTACAAAGGTGGAGGTGATGGAATCTTTTCTCTTTTCAATTTTTCAGCCCACTCTGACAGCCTCATGCCTTAAACTGTTAGATGTAGAAACTTAAAGTAGTTTTCCTTGACCCAGTGGCAGCAAAGTAATAAGTAATGCCAAGAACTGATTTTAAGAAGGAAACCTCATCTCTAGGGAATTAGATCACAGAGCTGGCCTAACAACTCCCTCACTCCTCAGCATAGATCTCAGACATTTTCCAAGTATAGAAAACAATTCTCATGACTTTATCTTATCAGCCCAGCAACATCTCCTTGAACACCAAGTCCTCTTCTTGTTCTTAAGAATACAAGTCATTCTGAACGTCAAAAAATGGTATGGGAAATATGTTTATATTCACATGTATGTGGCTCACTTTCAACCAGTGGTGTCTCAAGGGAGAGAAATACATGAATCAAGGGACCATTCTCAATTGCAATTTTATAACAGCTGAATGATAGAATAGCCTATCTCCAATTCAACAGTTAACATAAAGGGAGGCACTATTTCAAATGAAAAATGGAAATAGTTATCCATATCTGGGTACATCTTGAGAAACTGTCAATTGGAAAAATACTTGAAAGTTAAATTTGTCAAGACTGTTAATTGTTTAGATAGAACATGTGAAGAGTCATAACGATGCCTCAGCTTTTAGTAGAGAGATTATCTCATGCAAAGATTTTTACAAGACTAGCACACCAGAAGACATATATATGCCACTGGGTGTAGCACGTATGGGAAAAGGGAAGGCATTTCCTATTTGTGAAATGGCCCTTCTAATTGTGCAAATCTCCAGGTTGATGCTTTTCACAAAAGCATATCTTTAAAGCATAATTCTTTAGAAATAAAACATCTCATACTAGAACAGAGAAAGCATCTCACTAATGAACGTTGACAAGAAAGTCTATTTGGTTAATCTTGGGGTGATATAGGACAATATTTCTCAGGATTGAAGATTCTGGGTGCCCTTCTCAGAGAACTGTGAAAATGCACATGTTAGTATTGTAGGCCTGGATACTTCTGAAAGTCTATTATTTCTAAATAAGTTAAAGATAGTACTGCTGTTTGTGTAGTGGGTATATTTTAAATATCAATGACTTAGAGTAACTCTCAATTAATTAGTGATTAATATACCAACTCAAAGAGTTGTTAACAATGATTTAAAATGGAAATAAAATAAAATAAAATAAAGGGAATATCTGAATCCACTGCAAGTAATAAAACAAACATAAGCTTTTTAGAAATTTTGTTTGTATTGTAGTCCAGTATTTATGTATATTATCATGTATTTTATTATGCAACACAAACAAAAATGGTTGGAAAGTATGATTCTGGAGTGTCAAGATGGATAGGTAACTTAGATAACTGTGCAGTCTCTCATACTTTTAAATTCCACATTTCTGTAGTGAGTCTTTCTCTGTCCCACCTGCCAGCTCCCAAATAAACACACAGAGCCTTCTTATTCATTATGAAAGTTCTAATGATAGCTTAGGCTTGTTTCTAACTAGCTCTTATAACTTAAATTAGTACATTTCTCTTAATTTACTTGCTGCCACGTGGCTCATGGATTGTTACCTCATCTCGTACATGTCATGCTTCTTCCGTGCCTGACTGGTGACTCTACCTTCTTCTTCCCAGTGTTCTCTCTGCCCTGAAAATCCTGCCTAGATGTTAGCCAGTTAGCTTTTTATTAAATCAATCACAGTGACATATCTTCAGACAGTGTAAAGGAATATTCCACCACACATCTCTATATAATCTTGTGTCTCATTCTAATGGAGCAGTCTAGTCTATTATTTTCAATTTCAATTTGTAAACCCTGGTGTTTAATCTTCATCGTCAACTTAATTAGATTTGGAATAACCTAGGAAACATACCCATGTATATTTTCTGCGAGGCTGTTTCCAGAAAGGTTTAAATGAGAAGAGCAAACTCGTCCTGAATGTGGGTGGCCCTTTGCCGTGGCCTAAGGTCTCAGATTGAATGAAAAGGAAAAGACAGATGAAATGAGCTGAACATCATAATTCACCCCACTCTGCTTCCTGACTGGAGGCAAGGCCACCAATTGCCCCACTGCCTCATGTCCCTGCCACCATAGACTGAACCATTTTCACTGCTATATATTTCTTCTTCAGTATATACCAACCTTCATACTTTGAGCTAAATAAACCCCTCCCTTTGTCAGGTGTTTTACCATAGCAATGTGAAAAGTGACTAATGCAAAAACTGATGCTGAGTAGTAATATTGTTGCTGTGATAAACCTGGTTGCATGGTTTGTAGGCCTTTGATCCTGGCTTGTAGGACAAATGCAGAACAGTTTGGAGCTGAGAGTTAAAGAAGCCTTAGAATGCTCTAAGCAGAGCTTAGTGGGCCTTTGCAGTAGGCATTTGGAGGAGCAGGAGTTTTCAGAGGGGAACAAATACTCTAAAAAGAATTATCCTAAAGAGAATTGATATAGAGACCATCCTTGTTGCTTTCTGGAAAAGAATCTGCAGGGTTTTTTGTTGTTGTTGTTTTTGTTTGTTTGTTTTTTGTATCCCCCCCAAAATGAGCGAAGCAGAATTCTAATGGAATGAATTAAGTTGCACTGCAGAGAACAGGTCAAGACAGTATAGCATTCACACTGTGCTGTGATTGCCACTTAGTGATCTGATCCAAATTTATAGTGGGAAAGAACAGCAAATAAGCAGGACAAAAGCATGGCGCACAATTTGGGGAGAAAAAAAGAGAGTTAAATTTTTAGGCAAGAAAGGTGAAGAAAACAGCTATAATTGTTAAAGAGATTAGCACAATTAAAGAACCTCACACTTTGCACAGGGACAATAGGCAAGGTGCCCTGAGGCCAAGAACCCATTTACCAGAGGCTCTAACTTGTGCAAGTGTAAATTCACTTGGAAGTAGAAAATTTGAACTGAAAATGGTGCTGAAAAAATTCCTTGCTTGAAAACAGCTCCCTAGTAAAGTTCTATTGCCAAGGGCATATAGGTTATCACAGATATAGAGACCAGACTATCTTTCACCTGGAAGCAGACCTTGGAGCATTGTCCACATGGTGATTATTTCATAAGCATTTTTTATGTAAGAGTTACTGGAGGCTCATACCAAGGTTCCACAGTCACTGGAGCTACTAGTGTACTTCAGGCTCAGGTTTCCTACAAGAAGGCCTTGAGATGCCAATGAGTAAAGGGAAGAAAGTGAAACATAAGTTGCTAATAGTGACTACAAGATGTTGGAAATGCCAGGACCATAGGATGTCCACAGAGGAAAGCTGCAAACACAGATTGGAGCTCAGCCAAGAAAGGGGTTACATGTATTACAGGTGGCTGAAATGGAGTGGCTGGCCCACTCAAAGCTCCTCGAGGCCAAATGATGCCACCACAAGCTCCAGATACCAGCAAGAACTGCGTGATTTGGTGTTTGCCATGCTGAGTTTAATCTTGTTTTGATCCAATCATTCCTATTTTCCCATTTCTTTTCTGTAATAGGAATATTTACTTTGTGCTATTATATTGTGGCACACTGGAAGAGTGTAGCTTGATTTTTCCTAAAACCTTTACAGGTGGCTTACAGTCAAGCGACTGCTTTGAAACATAGAAGAACTTTGAACTTACAGGCAAAACCAGTCCTGCTTTCATTGCCAAGCCTTTCCCACTCCTCAGACTCTGAGCCCAAAGAAATCCTTCCTTATGTTGCTTTTGTCAAATGTTTTGTTGCAATAATAACAAAAGCAACTAATCCAGGAGCTAGGGATGGTGCAGATGGCAATGTGTCATGCAGAGATGCATTAATCATGTCTCATTTTGTTGTTGTTTTAAAGCTGGGATTATTAATTACAAATGGTGGTTAACATAAATTTGACAATTACAGATAAAGTTGTTTAGAGGTAAGATAAGCACTCCAAAGAGTTAATATCTTCTCCAAAGTTATTTACAAGATCATAGCTCTAATAAATTCTAAGTAAATTTGGCTCATTATGTTTTTTAACTGAATATGGATTGTATTTGAAATTTAATCAAGGTGCCATGTCTCTTTCCTTATTGGTCTAATGCTGTGGGATGATCCTTCTGTATGCTGTGAATACATGTTGCTCTCATTGATTGATAATAAAGCTGTTTGGCCAATGGCAAGACAGCATAAAGTTAGGCAAGACGATCAAACTGAGGATGGAAATGAAGAGGGGTGGAGTCAGAGAGACACAAGGCATCCGCCCAAGGAGCAATATGCCAAAGGACCAGTAAGCCACGGGCCAGGTGGCGATGCATAGATTAATAAAAATGGGTTAATTTAAATGTAAGTGTTAGTAATAAGCCTGAGCCATCAGCTAAACATTTATAAATTATATAAGCCTCTGAATGATTATTTGGAAGCACCTGTGGGATGGGGTGGGACAGAGAAACTCCGTTTACATATGGCGACAAGCTTGGGCAACTCCATCCACATAAAACCTGATAGAACTTTAAGAAAGGCTCTAAAATGAAGCCAAGAGCAGGTTCCTAGTTCATGTCTCTCATGTGGGTTGTGCTGCATCCTCTGGCTGTGGCGTGCAGTTTGAGCTGCAACATGGCAGATTCCTGCAGTCTGACAAAAGTCTCAGTACAGGGCACGTGTTGGGTTTAGGACTTTTGCTCATACAGACAGAAAGAGTTAATGATACATAGTAAGAACAGATTCAGACAAAAAGGCCTCTAAACGGGTCACAGTGTGTTTAAAAATGTGTGTAGGCTTGAGAAAGAAGAGAAAGAATATGTATAGCCTTAGATTAAAAATATAGATTTGAAAACAATAAAGTCCTTAAAAAGGGAATAGAGTAATAAAAAATATGATAAGCCATGTAAAGATAAGAAACACACAGAGAATCTGGATTCTATATTTTAATGTGTTGTCTTTATATTTTTTACTGTAATGAGAAAATTGTAACTACTAAGAGATCTTGGATTATGGACACTGCAATATTAAACCAACCTATATTTTTTAAAAATATCTTGTCTCCAAAATTTAAGTCCAAAGGTATGCCACTTTGGGGGAGAAATTACGTTTTTATTTCCACAGGAAATGGGAGGCTTTGGATTTTTTCTGGGTTAAGGAAAATCAGGTATGATCGAGGAAGACCCCTTGAAATCCTAACTAGAGACATGGAAAAATAAACCTAAAGTAACTACAAGACATGTAATGTATATTTTACCTGCTCAAACATAAAACAGAAAATTATCTTTGGCTGACTTATGTATAATACACAGTTTATATTTGTATTAATACAGATATGTATGTTTCCCTTAAAAGTTTGTGTATTTTCAGCGGGGTGGTGATGGTGCACGCCTTTAATCCCAGCACTCGGGAGGCAGAGGCAGGAGGATCTCTGTGAGTTTGAGGCCAGCCTGGGCTACCAAGTGAGTTCCAGGAAAGGCACAAAGCTACACAGAGAAACCCTGTCTCAAAAAACCAAAAAAAAAGTTTATGTATTTTCAGAACAAGGAAACCAGACATCAATAAAAATGATGGCCCAGATGATCCAGCATCCAAACAGCTTCATGGATGCTGACTGAGATGATCAAACCTCACAGAACACTAGAGTCAAGACTTAACAATTATCCTAAATTTTCTCAGGGTCCCAAAAAGATTACCAGTGCCTCCAATCAACAGAAAGTACTCTAGAAAACTATGCCCACATTCCCCAAAAATAGATTATGGATGTTTGTTTTTGTTTAGGGGATTGGTTATAAATTGCTATTGACCATAGTCAATCTCTGTCTAAAGAAGAAAGGGGAATATGATATAGAAATGTTGGGAAAAAGGGTAGACTGTTATGATAGAAAAAAAGGGTAGATTATTGAATCTACTTTAATCCAAAAAACAACTGTTAATCTCAAAATATTTTACATTGGTACGGATTTTAGTTTATTGATACAAATTTAAAGTCAATTTTGTTATACTGTATGTATATTTCTTTTGTTTAAGGTATTGTGTTTATGTAGTTCATTTAAAAATATAATGTATAATTAAAAAATACAGATTAATAGTCACCTGTAACGGTCAAACTTATAGCCATATTAGTTAGGTTTTCTAGGTATACAAAGATATATTTCAATTAGATAGGTAATCTTCAAACACTTCAAAGACCTACAGAATATGTTATTTAAAATGTTTTTAATAACTTAGACTTTTCCAGACAGTGAGACACATCTGTTCCTTGCAGCACCATTATACTCTAAAAAAGATGATGAGCACTGAAGACACTTCATATGGAGTTTGTTTTCTTTATGGCAAAACTGGCCTATTGGGCAAGAAACTGCCCTTGCCTGCTTAACTGCTAGCAGTAAGTATGCTGGTCCAATCTAGACAAGCAGAACACAAAGAAAAGCAACAGCTGAACTTTGCCAACACAGGGTAGGACATTCCTCAATATTTCTTGCTTCTGAAAAAGGTCTGTCAGATATTCTAGGCCTGTAGGCCAAAGATGAATGTACTAACATTGCAGAGGAACTTTGGGTGACTGCAGGCAGCCTGGTGTCCCTGTCATTAGGTAACATTACATCTTTCTGGAGTCTTTGATGGAGCTGAAGACTAGGTAGTTAAAATTATAGTTTTCCTTAGTTATAATAAAAAATAAATTAGATATAAAACTTTAGACTCACCAAGATAAGATAGATAATTGAGTGTTTTATGTTTTGTCAAATACAAATAGATTGGATACTGTAACTACAATTCTTGCTTGATACCTGTTTTATTATATGTAATTTTACTACATTAAAGTTAAAACCTTCCTTTTTGATCAGACAGAAAGGGGGAAATGCTGTCAGATGGTCCTTCTGTATGCTGTGAATATGTGTTGCTCTCATTGGCTAATAATAAAGCTGTTTGGCCAATAGTGAGACAAGATAAGGTTAGGTGGTGCAATCAACTTGAGGATGGAGATGAAAGGACAAAGTCTGAGAGATGCAAGCCAGCTGCCCAAGGAGAAAGATGTCAAAGGACAGGTAAGCCACAGGCCGTGTAGTAATGCATAGATTAATAGAAATGGGTTAATTTAAATGTAAGAGCTGGTTAGTATTAAGCCTGAACCATTGACCAAGTATTTATTTATAATTAATGTAAGCCTCTGAGTGATTCTTTGCAAGGGGCTGCAGGATGGGTCAGGACAGAGAAACTCCATTTACAGTCTAATTTACAATTTGTACAAAATGTTAGTCAGAGATTAATAGGATTCATAAAACTAGCAATGTAATTAGGAAAACACACACACACACACACACACATACCACATGCATGCAAATACACAGGATAAACTTAGTCTGAGAGCAGAGCAATCAAGGGCAAAGAGAAGAAGCTGCAAATAAGAAGGTTGTATGAATGAGATATTTTGGCTTGGCCTTGTACTTCTCAGCTACTGAGAGGGGTACATTTGGTGTCTCAGAAGTAGCTCCTAACATCTGATGTATCTTGTTAACAATGAAGGACGTACATCCCACCATGCTAGTTCATGTGTTTTTTACTATAAACATCCAGTACCATTTGAAATATATTAATTATGAAAGTAGTGGATACAACTTAATAAAATATTGACTCTTTCTGTATTTTTTTAACCTTTCTCAAATTGCTAATTATTCATTTCAGAGCATGGTCTATTATGCTAAGTGACTTATTGGGTAAAATCAACAAAATATTTCCTTCTTTGGTTAAAAAAAATCACTAACTCCAAAACAAATCCATGGTATTGAGTAGTAGGGTCATAAACATCCAATTTGATATCAAGGCATTTCTACAAAATTTAGATGTTTTGGTACAGAACTGCAGTGTGGGAATGGTAGCTGCTGAAGCTCTAAAATAATCCACTTTTGACAGAAATACTGACAATTGATATCTCCACACTAAGTGAAACCGTGAAATTAACTTTTCTTAATTCCACATAAATCACTCAACTATGTATTTATCTTTTTTAATGAAGCATGACTCAGCAATGTGCTTAGTATGCTAGGAAATAGAGAAGAAAAATGAAATGAGTTGTCTTGAATTCCCATTTATCCGTTTTTCCTGAATTGCTAGAATCACAGAGAAGGAAGACTGAATGGACATACATTCTGTTCACTTACACACATTTGCATTTAATTTTAATCATAGACTTTCTGTTCTTTTTCTCAATTATATTACAATTTAACATATTCTTAATGTGGCTAAAAATCAAATTACATTTTGTGTCGAAGGGACTAACAATTGACCAACCAACCAATAAACTGTCTTTTGTTGTTAACACTCAAACTATTTGTCTTCATGACACTTTGTTTCTTGATTACAGGTCAGGAAGAACCATTAGTAGCTAAACAAAATGAAACAAACAACAAACAAAAATTCAAACCCAAACCTAAATTAGACTTCTATACTACGATTAAATTTTGCAAGTTTCACATTTTGTGTCATTGAGCTAAACTGGACCAATATTTTAACATTGAAACACCAGATAATACTGTAAGATGAGTTGCTAAACGGTCTTATTAATAAAAAACTTGGAGCCACATATTGGGGTAAAAACTGAGAGATCAGGGAAGAAGAAAGAAGCCAGCTATGTTCTTACTGCTAGAAATCCTCAGCCAAAGAGAGAGCCACTTCCTGTATACTCACGCCTACATCTTTTCTGTGCCTTGCCATCTCACTTCCTCTCTCTGCCCAGCTACATCATTTCCTCTTTCTGCCCAGCTCTATCACTTCCTGTCTGTCTGTACAGATCTCCAGACCTCTATGGTTAACTAGTGCAGGGAATTAAAGGTGTATGTCACCATGCCTGGCTCTGTTCCCAGTGTGGCCTTGAACTCACAGAGATTTGGATGACTCTCTGCCTCCAGAATACTAGGATTAAAGGCATGTGCTACCATTGCCTGACTTTTATGTTTAATATAGTGGCTGACTTTTTCTTCTGATCTCCAAGTAAGCTTTATTTATTAAAGTACAAATAAAATATCACCACATAATACACTATAATAATTTGAGGATAAAGCTCATAAATACTATTTAGAGTTATACTTTAAATGAAAGCATTCTTCATGGGCTTACTAATCACCCTACTTCAGGTAGTATTGTATGTGCCTTCAAACGATATAATATTTTCAATTTCATTTATTTTGAATTTCAGAACAGAGATACTGAAAAATGTAGATAGTTACCATTAATAATAGTATTCATGTGAATATACAATTGAGGATAGCATTTTGATTATAGGTAGACCAGTCTTAATTCCAAGAACACTGATTATCAATGAAACTAAGCCTTTTCTTTAGTTGGATATATAAAAATAAGGCTTAAATCATCTGGGTGTCAATTACAATACTAAAACCTAAGACTCCATGAAGAAAAATAATCCAAGAAATTCCTTATTTATTTAAATAATTTATACTAGGACTGTTGAAAAAAAATGAACTATTCACCTCACGTACAATTAACAACAACAACAACAATAATAACAACAATAAGCATAACCATGCTACAATTCACAGACACAGAGGGGCTAAGTAGCAAGGAGGGCTCAAGGGGGCGATGCTTAGATCTCCCTGGGAAGAGGAAGTAGAATAGATTTTGTGGCTAGACTGGGAACAGGGATGAGAACATGAGGGATCAGGTGGAGGGGGGAGAGCACTGAAAGAGATGCCTGGAAAAGGGCTGCACTTCAGGGTGAGGTAGAAACCTAGTGCAAGGGAAATTTCCAGGAATCTACAAGGATAACCCCAGCTAAGACTCCTAGAAATAGGAAATACATAGCCTGAACTGGCCATCTCCTGTGACCAGGCAAGACTTTCAACCCAGCCACAAATTCTTCGACCTACAGTCTGTCACACCTACAGGATGTGCTGGAATTGGTGTCTAGCCCAATTATCATCAGAGAGGCTTCATCTAGCAACTGATGGAAACAGATGCAGAGATCTACAGTCAAACATTAGGTGGACCTAGGGGAATCCTGTGGGAGAGGGGGAGGAAGGATTGTAGGAGCAAGAGTGGTAAAGGACACCACAAGAAACCCCACAAAATTAACTAACCTGGGCTCATTGGAGTTCACAGAGGTTGAAGTGACAACCAAGGAGCTTACATGGGACTGACCTAGACCCTCTACACATGTGTCACAGTTGTGTAGCTTATTCTTCTTGTGGGACTCCTGATAATGTGAGCAGGTATTGTCCCTAATACTTTGTTTGGTCTTGGGATCCTATTCCTCCTACTGGGTTGCCTTGCCCAGCCCTAATACAAGGGGAGATGCTTAGTCTCACTGCAAATTGTATGCCATGTTTTGTTGATAACCCTGGGAGGCCTGCCCTTTTCTGAATAGAAACTGTGGTGGAGTGGATGGGGGCGGGGCAGAGAAGAGGTGTTGGGGAGGGACTGGGAGGAGAGGAGGGAAGGGAAACTGTGGTTGTGCTGTAAAAATAAATAAATAAATAAGAAGAAAAGAAAGGAAAATATGTAGACAGTGATGAACAGTGATATTATCCCTGCCTACAACCCAAGTTCCCAGGACTTTAGTAAATTTTTGAATTCTCTGTACTTATGGGAATAATAGTAAATGTACCCAGCTTTCTGGGTAAGATTTTTTAAAAATGAACTATCTACCTCAAGTACAATAACAATAAGAATACTATTTCAATAGTTTTTTCCAAAAGGTTACAAATTTTAGGTACTAGAAAAGACCAGTGGTGGAGATATTTAGGATATCGAATCTATTCAATGCATTTATAGATTTCTAGGTAAGACAGTGACTGGGATTGCACATAGAGGAATATGTTTTTACATCGAAAACATTCAAAACTAAGAGCTATAAAATCAATATTTAAGACATGACTGTCATAATAAAATTAATTTACATAGTGGTTAGGTAATCATCACAATGTCACATATGTATATGAATCGTTAAGCAGATAAAAGGATACTTTTTGTACTCTGAATTTGATTTCTGTTTTCTTCCAGTCTTCTTGCTGAATGGGAACTACACATCCACCATGTATGTAAAAAGAATAATTTTTAACTTCTCCATGATTGATTTTTATTTTTCCTTTTTATTATACTTTATCCTATATTTTAGCAGTATATATGATATTTTCATATATATATATGTAATGTGATTTGATCATATTCATCTCCATTAATTTTTGTTCCTTCCCCATCCCTATTCATCTCCTTCTTCTTCCCAAATACTAGTCTCCCTTCTACCTTCATCTCCTTCTACTTTCTGTTGCCTGACATCTTTCCTGGGGAGCCAATGAGTTTATTGGAATTACTTACAGGAATATGAATGAAAAGTTACTTACAGGGACATAGACAACTCAAAGGCAGCTTAATGATCAAACCCTATCCCAGCATAGGTAACAACTCACAGAATCTCCAACCCTGGAGTTCTCTGCACAGCTTGCAGGCAGCTCAACAAGTCAGAGTCTCTTCCAGACATCTCAGCTGCTCTGTGTCTCCTTAGCAGTCCTTTTGTTTATATATCCTTGGGGATGAAGGGCACTTGTGCATCAGGACAGTTTCAGGGACTCCCTAAGATTTATGAGGGTTTTTTTTATGAGCCTCCCTTTAGAACTTCTAGAGTTATAAGCTTCTCTCCAGCATCGAATGTTTCAACTTGGAGAAAATTGTTACAAAAACGTTATATTATTTTAATGATCCGATGTTTTATTCACTTACAAAGAGGTTCATAGTACTCACAGTAGCATGCATGAGGTGTTGTTTACAGGGACGTGGACACCATACTAATGTGTACTCCATTGAAGAAAACATTTGCTTCTCCTTCCTTATATGTCATCAGAGAGGGATGAGGTCTTTTGAGCTCCTTCTGCCTCTAGGACATGATGTTGGTAGCCCCAGTCTTATGCTGGTAATTACAACTGTGATTTCTTAAGTGCAATGGTCATGGCTTATCTGGAAGTTAGCATTCTCCAGTTCCCTCTGTATTGGTTACTTTTCTATTGTTATGATAAAATACCATGACTAAGATAACTTATAGAAGAATAGGTTCATTTTGGTTTACTGTTCTAGAGGGATGATCCCATCATGTTGGGGAGGCACAGAAGCAAACATGAGGCATGATGGCAGGAACAGTAACCTGAGAGCCAACATCTTGAAATACAAGCATTAAGCAGAGAAAGCAAACTGAAAGTAGGGTGAGGCTATATGCCCTCCAAGTCAACCTCCAGTGATGCACTGTTTCTTACAAGGCTATACCTTTCTATAACCTCCCCCAAAAGTGTCACCAACTGGGAATCAAGTGTTCCAGTGCTTGAGCCTAAGAAGGACATTTCTCATTCAAACCACCACATTGTCCTTCTGTCTCTTACATCTAGTCATCTAGTCTTGTCATCTAGTTCTGGTGGGCAACCAACAGCAGTGGCAATTGCTTGTATTTTAGGGAGGGGCACAGAGGCCCCCATTATCAACAATTTTTAAAGAGATAGAGATATAGAAGTCTTGGCACTTGGATTTTCATTTAATAACCTATGGGTTCCAAAAGCAACTTTATCCTCCAAATTTTATTTCTAAGGTTTTTTTTTTCAGGTCTTCAAAGAGATAGAGAGTAAGAAATGCAGAATCTTTTATTATTTTCCAGTATTCTAAGTCATATTTAATTGAAAAAAAGCTGAATTTATCATCTCTTACAAATATGGAGTAATAAAGAAAAGAAAAATGTTTACACTTCTCATTGAAACTTTGCAATTCTTAAAGAAGAAGCACTTATTTATAAAAAGGTACATAGTGCACATGCAGCCAGACACAAAGTAACTTGTTACTTTGACTGCCAGTCAGCAAAGCAGTAAAATAGAGCTGAACAAAATGTTCATAATAATATTTCTTAACTACATTCAAAGAATAAAGCAGGTATGGATTCAGTTATGATTCATTAATATTTTGAGGAAATACAAGAGTAAAAGATAAAGCAGAACCCTTGCCAGGTTAGAAAGTTTCATAAGTTTTAACTCTAAAAGTGACATTTCCAAATGCCTCCAAACCCACTCTTTCTGAATTAATTTATTATTTTGTTTTGTTTGCTGATCAAGAAATTGAGGCATAGGAACCATTATCCATATCATGGACTGAGCATTGCCAAGTCATGACTTCAAAGTTAGTGCTGTGTCCTCCAAGACTATACAAATGGAAGAACTCAGGAACTGAGGTGGGGTGTGGTTGATTGAAGTTCCGTGGAAGGTCCTTTATTTCCAGCACTAGTTCTGAAGCATACACTAATGTCTTTTATAAAAATAGGGAGAGAAGAAGGTTAAAATCATATTTTCAACAGCAGAAATGTTTTCTAATGCGTGAAGTGCATGTGATGGAGACAATAAAAAGCCAAATTCAACCCTGGCCAACTCTCTCTGTTGAAATAGTATCCTGTAATGTGAAGTAAATAAAACAAAAAATAGAAAGACCTTGATCATCCTTGGCCTGCTGTCTGAAATGAGTTCATTACTTGTTAGCATTTTCTCAAATTAATTCCCATCCCCGACTTCTTCTGGATAAAGAAGATTATTCCATATTCACCATACTTTTCCAGAGATTTTACCACACAAAGCAAGCAGCTTTATGCTATTTTCCCATTAGAAGAAAATTATGAACTTTGCAGATCACTCTTCATTTGTATTCTTTTAAAGTTAACCTTAACCTTGTACGTGTTATTTTCTTTCGTGTCCTTGTGCCTGGTTTTAATCTTAAATAAAGAAACAAGAAATGCTACTTTTTTTCAAAGGGAAAAATATCTGAGAAGCCACATCAACACACCCAAATACCACAATGGTTTTATTCCATTTCAATAACATCTCTTACTTGTTAGGAGCTTCGATTTGAGCTAACAAGGTTATCAGATTGTGTGTTTATTGTCCTGCTAGGACTTCTTTGGCTGAGATCCTGCAGCAAACACTGCTGATGTGATGTTTTGTTCCGGCAGCAGCACGAGAGGTAGCAGAAGGAGGGTCTGTGGAGAGTGACAGGGTCACCAAACTGTCAAGGCTTTCCCAGTGGAGGAGCTGCAGCAAGTGCAGCCTGTGGTCATTCTAATCAGTACTTCAATGTGCTGACCTTAAGGCCAGTTCCTCCTAGTGTCCCAGAAACCGGGACTAAAAGTCTATGCGTTTTCTTCTGACCTGAATTCTGAGAATAGTCATCAGAAGAAATATAATAAAAGAGGGTGGAAAAGAAGTGGCAAGGGAAACATTGAGTCTTGTCAAGGTAAAAGAGCTCAGGACTCAGTTCGGTAGAGAGCCACTTTTTT
>LZPO01046802.1:2539875-2556370 GCA_001675575.1 Neotoma lepida
TCCCACCATAGGTAATGGGCTCCAAAAACCAGCTCATGCATCAGAGATAGATCCTGATCCCACTGCCAGGGACCCCTCAAAAAGACCAAGCTATACAATTGTCTTCCATATGTAGAAGGCCTTGTCCAGTCCCATGCATGTTCCACAGCTGTCTGTCTAAAGTTCATGAGTTCATAAGATCTTCGTTCAGTTGTCTCTGTAGATTTCCCAATCATGATCTTGATCCCCTTGCTCATATAATCCCACTTCCCTTCTTTGACTGGACTCCCAGAGCTCAGCCTGGTGCTTAGCTGTGGATCTCTGTATGTGCTTCCATCAGTTACTGGATGAAGGCTCTATGATGACAATTAGGGCAGTCACTAATTGTGTCACTGATTACCAGAGTTGGCCAGCTCAGGCACCCTCTCCACTACTGCTAATAGTTTAATCTAGGACGTCCTTGTGGATTCCTGCGAAATTTCCTAGCATCAGCTTTCTCCCTATCCCCATGGTGTCTCCCTCTATCATGGTATCTCTTTCATTGCTCTCCCACTCCATCTCTGTTCCAGCTTGACCATCCTGTTCCCTTATGTTTTCATCCCCCATCCTCTGACACAGAGTCAGACCTTACTACAGGAATGAGAAAAATATGGTGGAGGCATGATAGCTGATAAGTGAGGCTGTATCAAATGTGAAGTAGACAATTCAGACAGGATACAAAACAATTCAAAATATACTCTGTTTTGCTTTTCGCTAGAGGGTGTGGGCTAAAGTTTCTAAGCAGTCTCTCTTAAGAGCTGCTGGAGTAACTAGGCTGGTGTACATAGACCTGGGTTCCACAGACTCACATAGTTACCCCTTGCCTCTGGGCCTCAGATCCTGTTTGTGTTGTGATCTGAAAGCCTGTGTCAAGTCAGTACTTGTCTGTAGCATTGGACTATGTGTGCATGAATATGTGCAAGAGGCATGGCCTATGACAGTTCAGCATAGACACTGAAAAAGTGGAGTGTTATCTAGAGTAAGGCTGCCTGACTGGCTTCTAATGCCTGTCACAAGAACCCTGGGTAAGACACCAATCAACATGTAATCCAGTCACCTGGTGATTCCTAGTTAGGAATCCTATTGACTGTAGCCTTCCTGGCTGGGGCTGGGGCTCTTTCAGTAGATAAACACCAGCCTCAGCAGTATGCTAGAACCTGACTGTCACTTGAAACAGGAGTCACTGACACAAGCCACTAACCTTTTTCTCATGGCCTGTGGCTGCTTCACCCAAGATTCCCTAGCTCAACTGGCCATGTCCCCAGTATTCAGTGAGAAAAATCCCTGTTTCCTATCATTTTGATGATATGTTATACCCCATCAGTTGACACTATAGTGACTCTGATGTCATAAAGATAACCTTGCTGTATAGAAGAGACTACATCTGTATGTTTCTGTCTTTGTGTGCAGGACTTGTTGACGTTGTTGACGCTGGAGAGACTTTGCAGTGTCCAGAAACCTTAGGTGCCGATGAGGTTGTGGAACTGGAAACTCAAGCTGTGCTAACCAACCTGAAGCAGAAGAACCTGACTCCAATTTCAAACCCCAGATGGTTACTGGAGCCCATACCTAGAAAAAGGAGGAAGGATATATTCCAGGTAGATATCCCAGAGCACCTGATCCCTCTGGCGAAGGGGTGGAGCAGTGNATGCTCTGGAGAACAATGTCAAGAAAACAACTAAATACTGGCCCTGCAGTTAGTCCATCATAGTATAAACTTCTCGATATCAAGGTGACTCTAAGCCAATACTGCCACACGGACCACAGCCCACTCTATGCTGTTCCCAGACCCAGACTCCTATGCTCTCAATGAAGGGGAGAGCAGTGAGGACTTCCCTCCTACTGTGGCTCTAACACTGAGCTGCAAAGTCTCAAGAACTTTGGACTTTAGGGTAAAGGAAAACTGCCAGGAAATGACTTTGCGCTGCAGTTCACTTTAGTCCTGCTGTTTTCTGGACTGCACAAATAAATGTAGTGATAAGTGTTTAGTGTTTGGGCTCCCTTTGTCCTTTCCCATGTCTTTATTGTAGTCAAACCCCATGTGGTGTATGAACAGCACCCAGCGGACCACATCACAAGTCTGGGAGCAGGCAACACCAATGCACTGGTAAATCTGTGATGAAGAGGAGATCAGATGGAGGAAACTAACAGTGGCCCATCCTTGCTCTTCTTCTGTGGAGAGGTNCTCTCAGGCAATGAAGAATGGGTGTCATCCAGCTGCTTTTGACCTAGAGAATCCTAAATATTACTTAGGTAGCATGAAGTTGAAGTTTAAGGGTTAGATGGTAGTGTTTAATCTTGTACAAATTTTTAAGCAAATGCCCTACTTTCTATGTGAACTATGTATCAATGATTTCCAAGACATGTTGTGAGTCATCCTTCAGCAAACTGATAGCCAGAGTATTCTGAAGAGTATTTCTGAAGATGGACTTCAGAAAATTCAAGGTAAGCTTGACTGGGATTGGAGACCTGGGAGAATGCAGTCTCCTGTTTTAAGATACCTAAGATGTGTGAAGTTACTCTGGCAAGATATATGCTATAGCTGTGTGTCTGATATAAAAATGCAGCTGCTTCTCATGAGAGGGCAAGGTGAGCCCAAGGGTATTGAAGACAAAAACACAGGAACAACACAGATAGTTAGAAAGCACACAAATTCCAGTCTCACATTTAGGATGTTTGTTTACCACTATGAGATGATTTTATTTAATAAGAACTAAGATTGGTTCATTTCCAGAAAAATGGTGATTTTTTTTCTCAGTCTTTCTTGGCCCATGAGTTTATGAACTGTATATGTTATTGAGCAGTGCACAGATTATACAGTTGTTTTCCTCCTCCTCTTCCTTCCTCTTGTCTTCTTCTCCCTCTTCCTCCTCTTTCTGCTCTTGTTCCTCTTCCTCCTCAGCAGACACACTTAGGATTACGGCTGTGATGGCAGCCTTCAGGAAGGAATGGCAAGTGTTGTACACAGAGCCCCTATATCTACATTTCAGGGACCTCGGGGATCTACTGGGCACATGCCCAGCCCCTTCCACTTTAACAGCAGCCAAAGGCGAAACTGTGTCTTTATAAGACGTGCCCTCTCCACATGGGCCACTTGTCTCCTGAGGTGGACAGTTGTATGGGGCATTACAGGGATGCTGGCTCTTTTCTAATGCACTAGATGGCACAGAGGAAACTTTGTCTGCAGGTGTCTTGCTGTTGGTAACCCCCTGCTGGGACATCACATCATCTTCCTGTGTCTTATGTAACCGTGGGGAACGCCTGGTAGGTAAAAGCTTCACCTTCTTTGTACTCGAACCTTGCTCAGAAGCACTTGTGACTGGAGATTGTGCCTCGCTTGCCTGAGCCATGTTTCTCAGTTTCTTCCTCCCAATATTCTCTAAGAGCTCAGGCTTGTCTCTCCGAAAGTTGATGTTGCGGTAGATCTGAAACAAAATGAACTATGTTAGCCAGTCGGAAATACAGCTACACTGACCCCACCCCATTGTACTGGTCGTTTTTGTGATAGTCAGAATGACTGAAGTGGCTGGCAAGAGGTGTTATGTGCTGCAGCAGGACCCCAGTAAAGAGAAATGATTCATAAGTGAAGGCGGTGGGTCACTCATGTATGTGACACTAACTGGCTTCTCAGGGACTGCCTGCCTGCCTGCCTGCCTGCCTGCAGATTTCTAAGGGGCAGCCCGGAGTTTAGTGTCAAAAGTTGATTCCTTTTACCATTCAGTAAACAACATCCCCTGCCAAACAAGGAGCTTAAAGCACATCACTCCTGGGATGTGAAGACAGGAAGACGTTCTCATCACAAAAAAATGGGGGACAAAGAACAACTTTATACTTTACCATCATTTTCCTGTTGTCTCCAGATTTGAGGGCAGAATCCTCTGCGTAAACCTTTCTGAAGCCGTACAGGTTGAGCTGGTGAAAAAAACTCTTCAAACTGTCCGTTTCAAAAATCTTCCCTGTACCCCGGCGCTGAAGGACCTCTCTCTGAAACCCTTCTACCTCGATGATGATGCTGTCTCCATCATGACTCCAGTTTACAGACTGGAAGGCCTCGTTCTCTGCCATGGTCCACAGCTTCTGGGCAAAGGGCAGACTGAGGAGGTCGGTGTTACCTTCCTCATTGGCTGTACATCGGCTTTGGTTTTCCGGTTCGAGGCTCTCTTGGACGGCTTGACCTTGTGTTCCGACTTGGTCATCTTGACTCAACGAACTTTCTCTTGAGTACACCCATGTCTCAGAAGAAGAATGAGATGGACTCTCTCTTCCTGGATCTTGCCCAACAGGTGGTGGGTGCAGCTTGGTGTCAGAGTCCTCTCCCACCCTCCTATGATGGGCTGTCAGGTATATTCTGGGCTGCAGACCACTAAACATCCCGAACATTGTCCAAACTGCCTTTGCTTCCACTAGGGATGCCCAACAAATAGTGGCCACTAAGTTCTAGAATCAGTAGCAGTAGCGGGGCAACCGTCTGCTGAAGTCATCATGCTCTTTGTTTGTCACATGATGTCACAAGGTGGCCCACAGCCAGTCTGGAGAAGGAGTTTTGTCTCAGTGTTAGGGGAGCTTTCAAAAAGGGTATAAAATTGTGCAGATTTCCAGAACTGTCTCTTGTGTCCTGGCAGGCACATTCGGCCTACCCTGCATGAGTTGAGAAGCACATGCCATTTTTTTGCCACTCCTCAAGTTCAGGGTGCAGGGGTCTGTTTCCTAGGTTCCTGCTTTGCTCAGGGGCCGGCCTGTAGTTAGTCCAAGCTTCGGCAATACCAAGACTGCTCAGATAAGAAAGGCTGCTAGATGACTGTACCTCCAAAGCAGTGTGGTCTAGCCTTGCTTTTGCCTTCTACTTGTCCCACCACACACCCCTATCTTGGTCTTGTATTAGGAACATTTAGGACTCACCAAAATAGAATAGATAATGGAATACTTTCTCTGAATTTGTCAAATGCAAATGGACTAGACATTGTTGATGTATTTATTGCTTGTATGTATTGTATACAGTTATTGTACTAACTATATATAGTTTTTCTTACATTAGTTGTAACTTTCTTTCAATTTCTTTTATTTTTTACTAGACAAAAAGGGGAAATGTGGTGATATTTTATCTATGTCCCCCAATAAAATTTATCTGAGGATCAGAGGAAAAAGGATAGCCAGCTGCTAGTAGTAAAAACAGAAATCGTGTAATGTTAGCACATACCCTTAATCCGTCTGGTTCTCTGTGAGTTCAAGGTCACACTAGGGAAGAGAGCCAAGCATGGTAACACACACCTTTAATCCCAACATCAGCCATGGAGTTCTGGAGGTCTGTACAGACAGACAGAAAATGATGTAGCTTGGTGAAGAGGAAATGAGTTAGCAAAATAAACAGACATTAAAAACCTAGGTAGGAGACAAAAGTTGCTCTCTTTGGAAGCAGCATGTTGGCATTGGTGAGGTGAGGTAGCTGGTGGCTGTTTCTAATTTCTCTTATCTCTGTCAGATTTTCACCCCTATTTCTGGCTCCATGTTTTTATTAATAAGACCATTTAGAAATTTGTCTTACAATTGGCCCCCAATGTGGGGCTCGACTTTCTACCTAAAACTTAAAAGAACTTTTAAAAAAATCTAAACTTGAGCTAAAAACAGTTTTCTACTTCATGTCTCATGNGGGCCAAGATATAGAGACTCCATGGTACAGAGACAACATGGCAAGTGGACTTAAACTACAGTATGGCGGATTCACAGCTGGGTTTGAGTCAGCATGGTGGATTCCTGACGTGATACATAGAGCTGTCTCCAAGCTGTACAGCAGTACACTACATAATGGATTTAGCCTTTACTCATATATATATATGTATATGTCCTATACTTCACTTCCATTGTATTTCTATGGATTGCTCATATACATCAACCTACCAGGTGCAGGAAACCTTGCAAAAAAAGGGGTAGAAAGAATGTAAGAGCCTTCAGATGGGGAGCAGAGTCATGAATGCTGAAATGCTGACTTCTAAACATGACATGGCTATTGCACACATCAACTCACAGCATCTGTGGTTACCTGCATAATATTTACACAAGATCAGGCAAGTCAAAATCCCAGCAGGAATGAGGGAGGGGACCCCCTAATCCTCACTTATATAAAATGAGCTATTGGAAGTTGGTGGCTATTGTGGGTGAAAAATTTACTCCCCTTTGGAGACATGGGCATTGATGGGTTGCTCATATCGTAATGAATGGCCATACAACCATCTGCCTAGTGGCAGAACTAACTGGACTCAGGTATTTATTAATAACAAAACAAACAAAAAATAGAAAGAGAATATGAAGCTGTGGTAGGAGGGGTGAGATGAGGACACTGAGGAGAGGGAGTAGAGAGAGATTGTGGTGCATGGATGTGGTGTGGACAATATACATTGCATAATAATATGAAACTTCTAAACACTAAGAAATATTATAAAGTGGACATTATTATGCAGTGTTTTATATATTAGCACTGTGGAATCTAAGTTTTTCATTAATCATGGTATTCAGGGAATTAAACCAAATATTTTAGTTATAAATTATAGGCATGTTATTTGATGTGTGTTTCTGTGTTCACGAGGTTAACAGTATGAAAAACCTGCCATCAGTGACTTGGTTTTGTTCCAATGGATTTACTTTTCAAGTCTCAGTGATACTTTACAAAAGGTACCTGTCCTAGAGATGAGGAGATGGTTATTAAATAGTGACACTGCCTCACACTTATATTTTATTTGACATGATAGTAAACATTTAAAGTTACTATTGTCTATGTTTTTATCAGGCAAATAAGAGTTTGGCAAAGCATTCATATGTTAAAATAAGAAAACAATGTAACAATAATGAGAATATTTATTACCTTTTGACCAAAAATACCGTGTGTTTCATTTTTTCCTAACTTGAGGAAGAGCAGGGGAGACCTTATTCAAGAGATGCCAGGGCTTAAAGCCACTGTGTCTTTATGGTTTGGTGATAACTGGTCTTTAGCTATTACTTCACTATTTTACAATAGTTGCTGACTTCATGGCTTGGTCCATAGAGTCTACTTTTTGGCTGCTAGGTGTGGTTACAGAGTGCAGAGCTACTATCATTCTTTCTTAAATCAGACAACTAGTATAGTAAGTCTACAATGTGACAGATCCCTGTGGATTTCACTTTAGAGGTTATGGAGGCAGTAGTGACTGTATATTTACTAAAAGAATTCTCTAAGTTTCTTTATTGGATGGAGGGGTGGCTTGAAGAGAAAGTTAGACCAATACTGTATGTAAATTTTAAAATGCTATTTCCCCTAGAGAGAAAATAACACCCTGAGGTCAACTGTAAGTTTGTGGCAGTACTCTGTATACTGAAGTGCAGAACTTCAAGTTATCTCCACAAAACTAACTTATCCTAAGAAGGGATGATACTAATTGGGGTCCCATGTCCCTTAGAATGCTCTAGCAGATACATATGTGGTGTTTGACTCAGGCTGGATCTGGTGTGTTGCAGATAAGGCATGGATGGAGGTCAGAGTTACTCTCAAGGGTAGACCTTGGAGGAGGATGTCGGAAGTGTGGGTAGTGAGTGCAAATGCAGTTTGCATTCCTCGATCCAAGAAGGTGGGAACCTATGGAAGGTGCCCATGTTGCTCATATACACAGACAGCAACCTGGACATTGCTGTAGAAGGACTATACCATGTTCCATCTCAACGGTTCTTGTCTTCTCATTTCCTGGAACTGGATCTTGATGGACTACTTACCATATTTCTCTACAACTCACTATCAGAAATCCACTCTTTTTTATTTGTTTTATTGACTCTTTGTGGATTTCACATCACGCATCCCATCCCACTCATCTCCCTGTCCCCTCACTTCCACCCTCTGCCCTTGCAACCTCCCCACCAAAACAAAATTTAAAAGTAAAACCAAATCAAAACAAACAAAAGGACAAATTAAAAAGACACTTCTCATGGAACCTGTAGTGTGGCCCAGTGAGTCACACAGTTTACCCTTTAATCCATACATCTTTACTTGTAATTGTTCATTGTAATGAGTCATTGATGTGGTTTGAGGCCTCTGGCTTCTGCTACATTTTTAGTACTGGGCCCTCACTGGGACTCCTCTTGCATATCCTACTGTTGCCTTGTGTCATGGAGATCCTGCAGCTCCAGACCCTTCACATGTTCCATCAGTTCATAGATGAGGTGGACGTTGGGGCAGTTCTCCTGCTCTCACACCCTCAAGTCCAGCTCAGCAGAACTCACACCACCAGGGCCAGCTCTACTGTTTGCCCAGGTGAAGTGCAGGACCTCCATTCTAGATTGCTGCACTTGGTGAGGGACAGGATCAGGTCTTCCATTATTATGCCCCCAGGGTGGGCTCTCCCGCCTGTAGCAGGTGATAAGCGGAGGGGAACGGCATATTTCCCTTACTCTTGCCATCTCATGGCATACCAGGGAGGGGTCAGGGACAGCTCTCCTGCTCTCCCACCTACAGGCCCCAGATCACCTGTACCCCCACAAACAGGGTCAGCTCTAGTGTGCTGCTCAGATAAGATGCAGGGCCTGCTCTCCCTAGTGCTGCTCCAGGAGGGGAGCGGGGAGGGGGCAGGGCCAGTTCTTTCACTCTCATGACCACAGGGCCAGCTCTCTTACCCACCACAGGTGGCAAGGGGTGGGGGAGAGGGAGGTCATGTCTCCTTCACCTACTGCACCATATGGCAGCTGAAGGGTGGGACCAGATCTCCCATGCTCATTCATGGTGCAGGATCAGCTGGGCCTCCATGAATGGGGTCAGTTCTATTATGCTGCCCTGGCTTGGTATCCACTCTCCTGAGTGCTGTAGCCATTGAGGGGCAACTCTCCCACTCTCATGACCCTGGGACCAGTTTTTCCAGCCTGTAGTAGATGACAAGGGGTGAGAGGCAAGGAACAAGGGGGCGGGGTATCTCTACCTCGCCTACACCACCACGTGAGAGACCGTGGGTCTAGCTCTGCCGCTCTCACATATTCAAGGCCTGCTCACCCATGCCCCTGTGGGCAGGGACAGACTGTGCTGCCCTGGGGAGGTACAGGGCCTGCTCTCTAGAGTGGGGCAGTTGGTGAACAGCTGGGCCAACTCTGTGCAGCCCTATACTCATTGTTTTCAGTGACAGGAGTTACAGACATCAACACAGACCACAGCTCAAGCAGGGCCATGGACCCAGGCATGGCCCCCAGCAGCAGCTCAGGCCTGGACAGCATCATGGCCCTGGGTGGCAGTGCAGGTCACTTAGATCAGTCTGGACCCAATGGCAGCATGGTCCTTGAACCCCCTTATGGTCCCAGAAGAAATCCACTCTTGATCGTGGCCTCAGTAGGGCCTGGAAGCCACCACACAGCAGAAAGTATAGATCAGGCATATCTTGCCTAGGTTCAGGTTTTGGATCAGGATGATCTTAAAGATGTATGAAGTATACTGAAGGCAAAAGTCCAAAAACCCTGAAACTGCACAACTGGACTGGATGACAACCTCAAGTAATGAGTCCATCTCCAAAGACATACTCTCAACACTCCTCAAGCTGTGCAGCACAATGGTCCACTCTACTTCCCCTCGAGGCTGGCAACACACTGGTGTATATATTTGATAGGGATGATTGGATGTTTAATAATCCCCATTCTTTCCATATTTGCAGCATTGGCATATAATAACAGGAAGAATTATCTAGAGTCTGTGTATATGATTATTTCTATGTGTTCTGTCAACTCCAAGGCCTTAGTGGTAGCTATAAATTTGGTCTATTGAATGAAAGTTCCTAGAGACAGAAGATTGTTCTCCATGTTTTCTTTCAAGGCTGAGCGGTGGAAGCCATTTCAGAAGCACTTACTCTTGGGCTTGGATGTCCTGAAGGCACTCTTCTTGACCTGGATGGTTTAAAAAGCAGGTTGAACAGGCCATGGGGAGCAGAGCAGAAAGCAGTACTCTTCTATGACTTATGCTTCTTTCAGTTCATGCCTCCAGGTTCCTGTCTTGAGTTCCTGCCTCCAGACTCCTGCTTTGAGTTCCTGTCCTGATATTTTTGATGATGTTCTGTGATTTGAAAGAACAAGTGAAACAAATCATTTGCTCTTCAAGTTGCTTTGGGCCATGACATTTTATCACAGTAATAGAAACCCTAACTAAGACAGTCATGTTTAAAGTAAAACACAGAAAGATAAAAGGTGGATTTGTTTGAAATCAAAACACAGATCTCTCAGGAGCTTAGCAGTTACAAACTTCCAATAACTAATTTGTGTCTAAGAAACTTATGGAAGGTCATGTGTCCCCAAACTCTCTTAGAAAGACACTTGGCTTTTATAGTGGAACGTCTTTTTTTCCTTCCACTATGTAAGTAACTTTTTTCTCTTTTAAAAATAATTTTCTTTGTTACGGCCATCAGATATTATAGTGGCTATTTGATGAATGATTTCAAAAGTAAATTTTTCTTTGAAAGACTTCTCACATACAAAGTGAGGATTAGCACTTTGGTCCTTTATGGCTATATATATCTAGAAACTTATTCAGTGTTCACAATCCACCGTTATGCCCTGGTAGCCATGAAAACATAAGAATTTTTATAGTTGTTTATCTTACAGTTGACAGTCACTAACACTTGGATTACAAGAGACAAAGAGGCAAGTATTTTATATTTTTCATGTAGTTTTCATTAATCACTTTCACTTTCACAGGACACAGAAGGCCAGAGAAAGCCATTGGTATATAATTAAGTGTGTATGAAATTCTGCTGAAATCATAAGTGCCAGGTAGCCCAGTGTGTGACTATGAAGTCTCCAGGTGCTTCAGTGCCCTTTATA
Organism: Neotoma lepida; assembly: GCA_001675575.1. Taxonomy (NCBI): domain Eukaryota; kingdom Metazoa; phylum Chordata; class Mammalia; order Rodentia; family Cricetidae; genus Neotoma; species Neotoma lepida. The sequence continues at coordinate 2,550,703 of LZPO01046802.1, forward strand.
TCTGCGAAGCTTCCTGAAGCTGAGTATATAAATTAGCCTCTGTGTGTTGTTTCCCTATAAAATGTGGATAGTAATTGTGTGGCCATCATTGGAGGGTCAGTAACATCAGATGTGATAATACCTCTGAAGTGTTTAAATAAGGCAGAGAGGAACGGAAAGGTTTGTGAGAGCCAGGGATTGACAAGACATTGTTCTGAGCTGCAATATTTGCCTAACAGAACATCTTTTGCTGGAGGTGTTTCCTGTCTTCTTTTGACTCCCTCTACTGTCAGCATTTCCTGTAACTAGGAAGAACATTTGTGATCCAGTCATTTTCCAAATGGATTTCCTCACCTGCCAATACACAAAAGGAAGAACTTAAAGCTAGTTATATGGAGGCCTTCAGATTGGGTCTTTATGAAATACATGCATCCATTCCATGACTTTCAGACCTGGGTAGCACCAATCCTGCCAGGCTAGCTCACTTCCTGGGCACAGCAGCAATCTCCATCCGGTTCCCAGTTCTGCTTCAAAGCACACTGCTCCTGCAGGTCACTGCTTCAGATCTGCCTTGGCAAGGAAGAGCTCACGGACAGGGGTAGTACCCAAGCCACCATCAACTGCAAACTCATCTTGCTGATATAACCTCCCAAGTCGTACTACTACTGTCTTCTTCCAGTTAGAAAGCACATTCCAGAGAAGACTGTGGAGCAGTGGGTAGCTGTTAGGGAAGGTTTCCTGGCAAGGGGATATAGTCCCCATCAACTTTCAGAATGGGCATTGGCAACAACATGATCCACATGCTTAGTGACAAAATGAATCCTCCTCCTTCCTTTCTGCTAAATGACACAGCAGGAGTCCTCAGGGCATGAGTTTTTTTAAAATTATTTTTAATTAACTTTTTTTCATTTATTTTACACATGGACCACAGTTTCCCCTTCCTTCTCTCCTCCCACCCTCACCCCCTACAACTCCCATGTACCCTCTTCTCCATCCACTCCTCCTCTGACTCCATTCAGAAAGGGGCAGGCCTCCTATGGGCTTGAACAAAACATGGCACATCAAGCTGAGGCAGGACGGAGCTCCTCCCCATGCATCAAGGCTGAGCTAGGCATCCCAGCATGGAGAATAGGTTCCAAAAAGCTGGCTCAAGCACCAGGGACAGGTCCTGATCACACTGCTAGGAGTCTTACAAACAGACCATGCTACACAACTGTCACACACATGCAGAGGGCCTAGGCCGGTCCCATGCAGGTTCCCTAATGCTACCTCTAAAAATTTGAACTAAGAGGATGTTCAAAGACGTTGTCTGATAGTGTCAATATGGAGTGTAGTTTTGCGTCAGGATATTTTCTTTTGGTTCCACTGAAATGAAGTCAATTACATAAATGGGAAATTTTGAGTAAGAGATCGGTAAAAATCAAAAATATCTGTGATTCCACCTATTTTACACAGAATTTGGATATGTGGCACTGAGGAAATAATGCAGGGTCTCACACATGTTAGGTAATCACTGTACTGCTGGGATATTCCCAACCTGATTACCTATAGATTTTGAAGGCCCTTTACCCTGTGGCTTTATTTTAAAATATGCATAGCTTTCTTCAGAAATGTGCACATTTCAAAAACATGTACAAAGAAGAATGACAGTGTACCTACTCAGTTGATTGACTAGGGGTGCCTTTTATGGAGTGTACCTGTTACGTTCACATCTCTTTCATTACATATATAAATATATTTAATATGTCAAGTATATTATTATTTTGACATAAATGGGTTTACTATGTGTATTTTTTAATTTTTATTTGTTCTTTCAGCAGGTGATATAGAAGTGTTCAATTTGTAATAGCTATGAAACATTCTGTTACAATTCTTTAGAAATGACAATTACTTTGAGTGTTGCTTTATTTATTACTTTCTTTTAAGTTATTGATAGTGTTGATATATTATAAACAGAGGTGAAATGGGTATCATTTTGCATATGATATTGCAAACTCTTATGTCACTATTAATTCCAAGCATTGAAATTCTTAGTCAGCAAACATAAACATTTTAGCATTTGATGGATATTATGGCATTGTTGTCCAAAATACTTAAAGTGGTTCCTTCTGCCACACTTGGATTTCCAGGCTTCTTAAATTCTTTTTTTTTTTTTGGCTTCTTATATTCTTACCTACAGTGTGTTGAATCATAATATATACATAGACCACATAATACAACTTTGAGACAGTAAGGACGAGGTATAAGCACTTAGTGCTTTATAAACCACGACATAGTCTGTTTTTTTTCTCCTTCTGTGTGTTCCTGGCTTGACTCTATACTTCTTCATCTTCAGATTTGCCATGGCAAAGGAGTGTATCTTCAAACTGAGCAGACTCATTTGCAGCCTATCAGCTTTGCTGTTTGAAATAACCCTTGCCAGCAGCCAGTGCTGGCACGTGTGGGAATTTGACAACAACATTTGTGGGTTTTTTGGACTCTGGGAAACTTATTACCCTCAAGAGTTTAACATCTCTGCGTCTGTAATCAGGAGGCTGGTGCACAGCCCTGTCAACTCAACATGGACCATTTCACCTGAATTTCAGTGTGCACAGACACTGATAGTGTGCACCATTTTGATGAAATCTGTAGTCCTTATTTTCAATGCAGTGGCCATTAAGATCAGCTGCATGAAAGGCCCACTTCTTGACATGCAGATATTTTTATACAAGATCTATGTTTAGTTTTGTCTGTTAGCAGCCTTTGCACATTTGTTTCTGTGTACTGGAACCATGTTGTAGACCTTTATGGCCAAACCATACTTGATTTTCCTCCCAGCTTTCCTCTTAAGAGAGATGCTCTTATAAGGAAACACTACACTGCTGCGTTCCCACTAGGGGTCCTGACAGCTACCATGTCACTCTTTGGTATGATTATGTTCCTGAGATTAAATGTTTGATACCCAGAGTGAAGTGAAGGTCCACTGTGCTTTCAAACTGATTGTTCAAAAGGTCTGAGGTGAGGAATCTGGAATTTGTAACATCTGCCAGAACATTCCTTTAAGAAATTTTGTAGATGCACACATTACTAATATAGTTATCAACTCATTCTAAATAAACCTCAACTTGGTTTCTGTGGGTATGTCTCAAGCTTCTATATTCTCCTATTTGTCAGATGTGTTTCTTTCTTTAAAGGTGTTCACGTATTAAAGTCTGCCAGCCATGATCATGTGTTCAGATACTGCCAACAATCTATGGCAGGCAAAAGTACTGATGAAATGTAAATAGCATAAATTGAAAGGCCTGACACTAAGGTGAGAAGTTTGCAGTGAAACTGAAAAATGACACACAGGAATGGAATCATGTTTACAGGTTGGGGACATTTAAGTCCTGGTATGTTTTGAGTGCAGAGCAGGACTTCTTACCCTTGGCACTGCTGAACACTTTTTTGTGGTTTCTTTGAGTAGGAAGACCAACCTCTGTATTGAGGATGCTGAGTGCCTTTCTGCAGTATCTCCACACTAGTAGCTAGTGGCCAGCTTCTTTCTTCCTGCCTGTGAATATCTCAAATACCCAGGAAAACCCGGTGTGCTCTGATGTTGCAAATGGATCACTATGGGGAACCAATGGGCTTTATATGGGCATGATCCAGGTTGGTAGAAGCTCTGCGATGGGTAGAGATTGTGGAGAATGTGTATAGACCAGTGACACTGCTCTAGTTTCTTTGAGTCCCATATGGGAAGCAAGTGAAAATACCTTCCACTGAAACAAACAATGTTTTCTCCAGTACAATTGGAGATATGGGGTAGGGAGCTGGTAACTGGAATTCAGAAGTCTGTATTTCCCAGGAGAGCATCCTGAATCATTGTGCCCTATCTTGGAGTAGCTGGAAAGCAGTGTTTTGCTGTGGGGTAGGCCAGTGCCCAGGGCAAGTGACTACACATAGTGTTCCATAAAATAGCTGCATTTTCACTTTGGTCCTCTCCACTTAGTTCCATCTTTCAGAATCATATACAGGATAAGACCTTAGGGGAAGAAGAAGAGGAAGCACTAATTAGCATACCTAAGGAGAAAGATGAGTTATATATCCGTGTAAACTGAGTTATCCAGGCAGGCCAAAGAAGTACTGGTACAAGCAGTTGTTGCTGTTTTAAGTGCAGTTTAATGTTAAATCCCCAACTCAGATTATACCAAGTGCCTAGGCTTGACTATCCTTCCCAGTACACTGAGTAAAGATGTGTCATTATTGAAAGGAGTTTAAAGAAATCCATTGGGAATATAACAAATGCGATTGTCTAGTGATCCCAAATCTGTGTTGTAAGTAGTGACATGAGCTTTAGGTTTAAACAGAGAAGGAATTGAAGACAGGGAGCAGGAAGGGTTTCATCATTAAGGAATGCTGGTGAAGTTGAGGCCTTGTCCATATTGGCTCATATTTTAGGTCCTACTTACCTGAGCAGACCATTTTGGATCTTTTATGATGAATGATTTTGCTCCAGGACACAGCCTTCCCAGGGAGATTATTGCCCTCCTTTGAATGGAGACCTCTCTGTGAAGTTCTGCTGTTCTTGAGACCCAAGATCACTTCCAGTTTAGGACAATGTCTGGAGATGGGAACATACCTTTAAGGTGCATGGAACAGGACATTGTAAGATGGTGAGAGTAATATGCCTCTGTTATTGTCACCTTGCTGCCTTCAGTCATGAGTGTAGGATGAGGCTAGTGGTATACACAGTGCTTGAGAGCTGAGTGTGCCTATATGCCACAGCAAACAGTAGTAGAGATAGAGCCTAAATGATAGTGAAGATGTTGTGCTCTCATCCTTTGTTTAGTCTGTCGTCTTGTGACCTTTAGTAATAAGTCAATCCAACAAAACCCAGCTCTAACCTCAAAGGTCATAAGAGACAGTTTTTATAGAGACAAATACAAGTGACCATAGCCCAGGAACATGATTCAGGTTTCCTCACATACCATGTCTCTACATTCAGTTTCCTGAAGTTTTCATAGCTACATAACCAAAGAAATCACCTTTGAAATACATTGGTAGAAACATCAAGCAGGTGGACCATAGCAGAATTGGGAAATGTCTGTCTTAGGTGAGTGTTTTAGTTAGGGTTTCTATTGCTGTGACACTATCGTCAAAATGCAAGTTGAGGAGGAAAGGGTTTATTTGGCTTACACTTCCATATTGCTGTCCACCATTGAAGAAAAGTCAGGACAAGAACTCAAACAGGCTATTACAAATAATGCTGCTATGAACAAAGGACATCGAGATCATGATGGGAAAATGTAGAGACAGCCAGCCAGGCTGGTGGAAATACATGAACTGTGGACCAATAGCTGTGGAGCCCCCATGGTGCTGGGCTGGACCCTCTGGAAGCTTGAGACAGTTGTTTNGCTTGAAGTGTCTGAGGGCCCCCAGGCGGTGGGATCAGGATCCATCCCTGGTGCAGGGACTGGCTTTTTGGAGCCCAATGCCTATGGTGGGACACCCGGTGCAGCCTTGGCACAGGGAAGAGGGTCTTGGACCTGCCTCAACTGAATGTGCCAGGCTCTGGGGACTCTCCATGGGAGATCTTGTCTTGGAGGAGGTGGGAATGTGGGGTGGGTTGAGGGGGAGGGCTGGCGGGACTGGAGGAGGGAAGAGAGGGGGATCTGAGGTTGGTATGTAATAGGAGTGGAAGATCTTTTTAATTAAAAAAAAGAAGAAA
>LZPO01046802.1:2556449-2568091 GCA_001675575.1 Neotoma lepida
CAAACAGGGCTGGACCTAGAGGCAGGAGCTGATGCAGAAGCCACAGAGGGGTGGTGCTTACTGGCTTGTTTCCTATGGTTTGCTCAGCCTGACTTCTTATAGAACCCAGCACCACCAGCCCATGGATGGTACCACCCACTATGGGCTGGGCCCTCTGACATCAATTACTTTTTAAGAAAATGTCCCACAGGCTTGCCCACAGCCCATTATATGGGGGCATTTTCTCAACTGAGGCTCCCTTCTGTCTGATGACTCTAGCTTGTGTCAAGTTGGCAATAAAACTAGCCAGGAAAGTTAGTGATACTATCTGCTGATATGCTTTATGTCAGATCCAAAAGAAATTCCATTTATCCAAATTCCAAAACGCAGAAGGGAAAATTGGCTATTTGTGATGCCTATTAGCATACTGAAGTAATGCTGGCCTCCAGGCTCCTTCAGTATTACAAATACCTTTCAAACATTTCAAAGTCCATGCTAGCATCCTGGGTTTTCTCACCCCCTTCCCTAGCCTAATCCAGCACCAGCTAATGGTCTTACCTCTCCCCAGCTATTCCTTCTTCTTATAACCTTGCTATTTTGGCTATGCTTTTCCTGTCTCCCTCTGTCCTGCCCCTTCTGTCTGCTTTGCCTACACCTCTCTCCTTCTCTCTATGTTCCTCCCCCCACTACTTCCCTTATTCCTTCTCTCTTCATCTCTTGATCTCTTTCTTCCTTTCTTTCTCCATCCTCCCTTCTCTCTATCACTCTCACTCTCTCCTCTTTGTCTCTATTACTCTGCTCTGCTGTGCTCCTCTTATGGCCAGGTCAGGAAGATATATCTGTTCAACTGTTTTTTTCAATTATATTTTAATTAGCTTACAAACTAGTGAGATTTCATAAGGCTTTTTCATGCATTTTTTAGTTTTGAGTAACCTACTCATCCTTTCTTTCCCCCAGACTCTGTCCCCATCCCTTCTTATTCCATTAGCTCCCAGTAGTCTTCCCTCTTGTTGTTTTTTTCATATCATATGTACTTTTCTATCTTGCTTTTTAATATTTATACTTATGTTCCAGTACCGTAGATTCCCAGGTAGCTTCTTCATGTCCACTTCCTTCATTTCACTGATCCCTTATCCTGTCCCTCTATTGCCCATCCCTATCATTCCACGATCTGCTTTATCCTTTTTGTCCCCAGTATCCTCCATCTCTACTTTCATTTCACTTCTATTTTACTATCTCTCCTCTATAGATGCGCCTACTACCACACTGACCCATTTCTAGTTTCCACTTATACTCAAGTCTAAGCACACAAAGCAAAAGATTTGATGTTAACTCCTGCATATGAGAAACAACATATGGGCAGGGAGAAAAATCCACTCTCCTGCTCTGTGCTGTGAGGACTGAGTGGACAGAGATGGACACCCACGCCTGCTCAGAACTTTTTGTCCTAGGCAGGGAGAAGAAAGGCCCTGGGTGGTCATGTGCCATTATGGTAAGCAAATATATGGTGGGGTATGGGACAGAGAGAGAGGCAGAATGGTTCATGTCCTGTTGAGAGACGTAGATCTGAAGAGGCAAAGACAGTGAGGAATGGGCTGATGTGGGAGGCCTGTTTGCCACCCGGGGCCATGGTGATGTCCACTCCTGGGCTACTGCCAAAGGCAATGTCTGGGTCCATGGCACTGCCTCAGCCATGGTCTGTGTTCATATCCATGTTCCTGTTATCATCAAAGGCTGTGAGGGTGCCTGGGGTCTGGGCCCCCACCTGGGGCCGTGTTGGTGTCTGAGCCACCCTGCAGCTGGGGTGATACTGATCTGAGTGACCTGTGCTGCCACCAGGAGCCACGGTGACATCTGGGCCTGGGCAGCTGCTGAGGACCATGTCTGGGTCCATGGTCCTACTGCAGCCCAGGATTGTGTTGATGTCTATGAGCCACATTGCCACCAAAGACCACAAGGATGCCCAGCTTCTGAGCTGCCACCTGTGTCCATGTTGGGGTCCAAGGGACATGACCCTGCCAGGGACATGCCAATCTGAGTGGCCTGCACTGCCACCTATGGCCATGGTGTTGACCAGGCTTGAGCTGCTGCCAAGAGCCATGTCTGGGTTCATGGCTCTTACTGCAGCCAGGGCCTGTGTTGATGTCTGTGGCTCCTGTTACCATTGAAGGCCATATGACTGCCCAGGGTCTGGGCAACCACCTGCGGGCATGTTGGAGTCCAGGGACCACTCGGCTGCTAGCCCATGCTGATCTGAGAGGCCATGTTAACTTCCGGGCTCAAGCTGCTGCAGATAACCATGTCTGGTTCCCGGATCCTGTTGCAGCTGGGGTCCGTGTTGATGTCTCTGTTATCAGTTTAACAGAGGGGCCCATGTGAGCCGTGTGTTGAACCATGTCTTGAAGCACAAGGGCTTACTAAGCTGGGCTGCCCCTTGTGGGCCCTGTGATAAAGGCCCGGATGATCCTGGCACAAGAAAGCTGGGCCCACCTCCTAGTAGGAGAACTGTCCTGTGTTCCCGCCTCCTGCACATGGGAATTATGGCCCCACCCCTTATCACTGGTGTGGGAGATCTGGCTCTGCCCCTCACCTGAAGGGAGTGGTCTTAGCAGCCCAGTCAGAACAACCCAGTGACACACCTGGAGCTTTGAGTGGGTCCTCCCCACCATTTACACAATTTATGACCTGCTAGAGTGCATGAAAGAACTAGTCCTAAGGAACCATAGTCACAGGATTTCCATGACTCAGGGCAACAGCAGGATATCCTGCAGGAGTTTCCATGAGGGTCCAGTGTTGATGGTGAACCAGAAGCCAGAGGCCTTGAACCTAACCAATTACACATTAAACAATGAGCATTTGTAAGTAAAGCTGTGTGGACAAAAGGATGTTACTTCAAGATACACAGCAGCTCCCAAAGCCACCAAGATGAATGAGGAGGTGATGGAGATGCAGGAAAGACAGAGGAACAAAGTGGGTTTTTTTTGTTTGTTTTGGTTTTGCTTTTTTTGTTTTGTTTGTTTTTTAATTAATATTCTTATTTGCATTTTTATTTTTTATTTTTATCTTATTTTTATTTATTTATAGATGTCTATTTTTAATGAGAGAGAGCAAGAAAGGGTGTGGATTTGGATGGGTGGGGAGGTGGAGAAGACCGAGGAGGAGTNACATGGGTAAAGGGCAGATATGGAAGTACTAGGAAATGAGTGGGATTGGGGTACATGATATGAAATACTCAAAAGAATCAATAAAAATTATGTTAATTGAAAAAGAACATGTGTCATTTGTCTGGTATGGAATCATCCTTTTGTACAGTGTGAAGATTTTTCACTCGGATTGGTTTAATAAAAAGCTGACTGGCTGGTAGCTAGACAGGAAGTATAGGCAGGACAGCCAGACACAGAGGACTCTGGAAAGAAGGACAGAGTCAGGGGAGTCACCAGTAGACTCTGAGAGAAGCAAGATGGGCATGCAGTACTGAGAAAAGGTACCAAGCCACATGGCAAAGCATAGGTAAGAAATATGGGTTAACATAAATGTAAGAGTTAGTTAGTAATGAGCCTGAGCTATTGGCCAAGCATTTGTAATTAATATAAGCCTCTGTGTGGTTACTTAGTACTGGTAGCTGGTAAAGAAAAGTCTGCTTACAAATGGAGTTCCAATGTGGGGCTGGAATTTCAACATCAGACCTGACAAAGTTTAAAAAAGGATTCTAAACATACAAAAACAGAGTTGAGTGTGGCTTTTTGGTAGCTGCCTTTTCTTGTTAGGCTCTGTTTGTGGCCAGTGAGCAGAGGTGTGGCTCTTTTAAGAGGGGGCTTCCTGACTCAATGCCAGCAGCAAAAACCATGTGGTTCTTTTAAGAGGCCCTGCTACCAAATACTTAAATGGGGTTTATGAGCAGTGGGTGTACTGGCAGCATGGACCCAAAAACTCCCCAGAGTTGGGTGGTAAACATGGCTCTCTTGCTGGCCCATACCTCTGCCATGAAGATTGGCTCTCAGGGAAAAAAAGTGGAGGGAAGCCAGCTGCCAAAGCAGAGACTGATCCTAGCCATGCTGCTTAACAGTTTAAAGGCTCATGAGGTCAGAGGTCAGAAAAAGATTACTGATATGCAAAAAAATAGATATTCAGATGGAAAAACTCTAAAAGGATTATAGTGTGTTTAAAAATGTACAAAGGCTTGGGAAAGAAAAGAAAAAGGATATAAACAGTCACAACAAAGAAATATACAGTGTTTTTTGTTTGGTTGGTTTTTGTTTTTTGTTTTGTTTTGTTTTGTTTTGTTTTGTTTTGTTTTGTTTTGTTTTTTGGTTTTTCCAGACAGGGTTTCTCTGTGTAGCTTTGGAGCCTGTCCTGGAACTCACTTTGTAGACCAGGCTGGCCTCAGACTCACAGAGATACACCTGCCTCTGCCTCCTGAGTGCTGCGATTAAAGGCATGCACCACCACTGTCCAGCTAGAAATATATAGTTTTAAAATAAAGTAATAAAGTCCTTAAAAGGGGAGTAAAGTGATATTAAAGAAAAAAGCCACGCCGGGTGGTGGTGGTGCATGCCTTTAATCCCAGCACTCGGGAGGCAGAGGCAGGTGGATCTCGTGAGTTCGAGGCCAGCCTGGGCTACCGAGTGAGTTNAGTTCGAGGCCAGCCTGGGCTACCGAGTGAGTTCCAGGAAAGGTGCAAAGCTACACAGAGAAACTCTGTCTCGAAAAACCAAAAAAAAAAGAAAAAGAAAAAGAAAAAAGCCACATAAATATGAGAATACACAGTCTGGGTACTGTATGTTATTGTGTTGTCTTTAAAGTTTTTGGCTGCTAAGAGACATTGCATTAAAGTTGCTAAATTAAACAAACCTATATTTTTTTTAGAAAAAAATAAAATAAAATGTCTTAACCTTTAAAAAAGTAAAAAAAAATGTTACTTTGGGGAAGAAGTTTTGCTTTTATTTCCACAGGAAATAAAATAAAGATTCATTCCAGATTGATATGGATCAGGTTTGATTTGGAAGATCCACTGAAAATCCTGGCTACAGAGATAAAAAAAATAAACCTAGAAGAACTACAAGACACATGATGTATATTTTACCTACTCAAACATAAAACAAAAATTCATCTTTGGCTGAATTATGTGCAATGCACAGTCTGTACTTGTATCAATGTAGATATGTATGTTACCTTTAAAAGTTTATGTGTTTTCAGAGCAAGAGGACCAGACACCAATAAAAAATGGATGGCCCAGGTGATCCAGCATTTCAAAATGTCTCTGTTATACTCTCCTCAGAGTTCTGTATCCAGAACAGCTTCAAGGCTGCTGACTGAGATGATCCAGACTCACAGAATACTCCAGCCAAGACCTAACAATTATCCTGATTTTTTTCAAGGTTCCCCTAAAGATACCAGTACCCTACAGACAATAGGAAATAGTCTAGAGAACTATGCCCACATTCTCAAAAAATTGGTTATGGATGTTTGTTATCACTTAAGGGGGATTGGTTACAAGATGTTATTGGTAATGGTAAAAACAACTGAACAAAGGAGATTAGCTCTCAGCGATCTCATTCTAAAAAGAAAAGGGGGGGATATAGAAATGATAGGATAAAAGGGTAGATTATTGAATCTACTTTTAAACCAAAAAACAACTATTAACCTTAAATATTTTACATTGGTATGGATTTTTATATATTGTACATTTTTAAAGTTAATTTTGTTATACTGTATATATATTTCTACTATTGTTTGGGTGTGTTTATGCAGCTCATTTAAAAATGTAATGTATAATTAAAAATATAGATTAATAGTTATCTATAATAGTTAAACTTATAATCATGTTAGGTATGTTTTCAAGGTCATACACAGATATATTTAGATAGATAGATGGTCTTCAAACACTTCAAAGACCTACAGAACATGGCATTTAATATGTTTAATAACCTAAGGCTTTTCATGACAGTGAGAAACATCTGCTCCTGGCAGCTCCAATCTACTTCAGAGAAGATGATGGACATTGAAGAAACTCTGTATGGAGTTTGCTTTCTTTATGGCAAAAGCTAGCTATTTGGACAAAAAACTGCCCTTGCCTCAATTGCTGACAATATATTCTCCAAACTGGACCAGCAAGACACAAAAGAAAGCGATTACCAAACTTTGCCAAGACAAGGTAGGACAGTCCTTCAAAATTCCCTGCTTCTCAGAAAAGTCTTTCAGTTATACTAGGCATGCAGGCCAAAGATGGATGCCCCAATGTTACAGAAGAACTTTGGGTGACTGTTCTGTTCAGGCAGCCAGATGTCCCTGTCGTTAGATAACATTACACCCTTCTGGGGTCTTTAAGGGACTTAAAGACTAAATAACTAGACTTAAAATTTTCCTTAGCTATGATAAAAAGGTAAATTAGTTATGAAACTTTGGACTCACAAAGATAAGATAGATAATAGAGTATTTTCTCTAATTTTGTCAAATACAAATGGACTGGATATTGTAATTGTAATTCTTACTTAATAATTGTTTTTATTATATACAATTTTACTATGTTAAAATTAAACCTTCCTTTTAAATTAGATATAAGAGGGGAATGCTGTGGAATAATCCTTTTGCATGCTGTGAAGATTTGTCACTTGGATTGCTTTAATAAAAAACTGACTGGCCTGTAGCTGGACAGGAAGTATATAGGCAGGACAGCCAGACACAGAGTACTCTGGGAAGAAGAAGGGCAGATTCAGGGGAGGCGCCAGCAGACATAGAAGAAACAGGGCATGTTGAAATGTGTTAACAAGCCATGAGCAATATGATAGAACTTGAATAAGAAATATGGGTTAATTTGAGTTGTGAAAGCTGGTTAGTAATGAGTCTGAGCTATCAGCTGAGCATTTGTAATTAATATAAGCCTTTGTGTATTTATTTGGGAACTGCTGGCAGGACAGGAAAACTCTGCCTACATGTGTCTTTTGGGGTCTGTGTGATTTCACTTGGTATAACCTTTTACAGTTTCATATATTTACCTGTAAACCTCATTATTTCAATTCTCTTCATAGCTGTTTAATAATTATGGCAGTTTTATTTCTACATAAGTATGGAGGTCTATCAAGAAACCAGAAATAAAACTGCCATATGATCCAGCTTTACCACCCCTGGGTATATACCCAAAGGCTTTATTTCTTACTGCAGAGATACTTGCACATCCATGTTCACGGTCACTTCACTCACAAGAGCTAGGAAATGGAACAACCTAGATGTGCATCAACTGATGAATGCATAGTGAAAATGTGACAGACATACTTACTTGCAAAGTGCATGCACTGATTTACACTCCCATCAATGGTGTATAAGGGTTTCCTTTTCCCCATATCCATGTCAGTATTTGCTGTTATTTGTAATCTTGTTAATGGTCATTCTTGCAGGTAAAATGGAATCTTAAAGTGGCTTTAATCAGCATTTTCTTGAAAACTAATGCTGTTATATACTTTTAAAAAGTGTTTTCCAGCCGTGTATATATATGTATATATACACGGCTGGAAAACACTTTTTAAAAGTATATATATATATACACTTTTGAGAGAATTCTGTTCCATTTCATCGTTTTTTTTTTAAATTGATCTGTTTGTCTCCTTGATGTTTAACTTTTTGTCTTTTTTGTACAGTATAGACACTAATTGTTGTAGCCGGAATTTTTTCTGGTCCTGCCCAGCCCTGCGGTCAGAACAAATTCTCTACCACCCACATCCTGTAGCCACTTGGTCCCAAGTAAACACACAGAGGCTTATATTACTTACAAACTGTATGGTCTATGGGTCAGGTTTCTTGCTAGCTAGCTCTTTAAACTTAACCCTTTTCTATTAATCTATATGTTACCATGTGGTCATGGTGTTACTGGTCTGCTAGCATCTTGTTGTTCCTTGGACGTTGGGTTGGCATCTCCTCTCACTCTGTCTTTCTTCTTTTCGTCTTTCTCTTGGATTTCCTGCCTGGCTTTAACCTGACTCGCCATAGACCAGAGCATCTTCTTTATTAACCAATCATAGCAACACATATTCACAGCATGTAGAAAGAGCATCCCACAGCAAATTGTCTCTCTGATGTACAGCTTTCAAAAATTTCCTCACATTCCATGGGCTGCCTCTTCACTTGATTGCCAGTTTCCATTGTTGCAAAGAAACATTTTTTGTTTTGTTTCATGAGAGTCCTATTTACAAAGTCTTTATCAGGGCCTATAAGTTGAAGTGCACTCCCTAATTCTTCCACTAGCAGTTTTAGGGTATCACATCTTATGTTGAGGTCCATGATACATTTGCAGGTGTGCTTTGTACAGGATAAAGGTATGGATGAGGTTTCATTTTTTTTCTGCACATTAAAGTCCATGTTTCCCAGCATCATTTGCTGAAGAGACTGTTTTTTCTTTAGTGTGCATTTTTGGAATCTTTGTCAAAGATCAATTAGCTATAATTGGGTGAACTTATATCTGGGTCCTCTATATTTTTGAGCTAGTACCATGTTCTTTTATTAATTTTTTCTACTATGACTTGAAATCTGGTATGATCATATCTTTGTTATTTCTGCTTAGGACTGCTTTGTCTATCCTTGGGATTTTCTGCTTCCATATAAATTTTGAGTTTTTTCCTACATCTCTAAAGAGAGGCCCTGGTTGTTTTAAAAATGTTGTTATTAACTCTTTGGGAATTTCATTGATCATATTCAACCCCCAACTCTGCTCATATCCATCTGCCCTCTCTACCCTCTCCACTCTACCCACCCAACTTTGTGTTTTCTTCCATGCTCCATTTAGTCAAGTTTGTTTTACCCAACTATATTTAGATTGTCATGTCATTAAATCTGTAGATTGATTTTTGGTAGGATGGTTATTCTTTTAAGATAAATTCTTCCTATTGGTAAACACAGGAGCTATTTCCATTTTTTTGTTGTCTTCCTCAATTTCTTTTTTTAGTATCTCAAAGATTTTGTTATAGAGACCTTTCATTTCCTTGATTATTACATTTATTCTAAAATATTTTATTGTTTGGTGGCTATTGTGAAAGGGACTACTTATCTGATTTATTTTTCAGTATATTTGTGTTTTGCGTGTTAATTTTGTATCAACACTTTTCTAAAAGTATCAGGGTTTTTTTGTGGCGTCTCTAGTGTCTCTTATGTATAGAATCGTATGATCCGCAAATAGATACTTTGGCTGACTTCTTTTCTGATTTATAACCATTTTATTTCCTCCTCCCGTCTTAAGGATCTTGCTAAGAATTCAAGCAATCTATAGAATAGTAATGGAGAATGTGGATCCTACTCTCTTGCTCCTGATATTAGTGGGAATTCTTTGAGTTTTCCTCAATTTAGCATGATGTTGTCTGTGGTTTTGTCCTATATAACCTTTGTTATTGTGATGTACATTCTCTCTGTTCCAAGGGAGTTATTTTTAGCTAGACAAATCTGAATAAAATAACTAAACAAAGCAAACCTAATCACTTATCTTAAACCTTTCCTTCTACTTAAAATTAAATATCTTTCAATAAGCATCATGGCATATAAAGTAACCGTTCCTCTCAGTTTCTAATATAACAGTATTCATTAGTTTTCACAAAATGCCATGCTCATTTGGGTGCTTTTAAAGAAAACCAGAGATTATTAATTTTAGGATTTCGGCAACAAGTTTTTCTGCAGTAAGCAAAATTTATCATTTCCTTCTAACACTTTCAACTTAACTAGAATATAATTAAATATTACAAAAATATGCACATAGTAGATAATTTCCCCACTCTCCCAATAAAGGGTAGATTGCTACAGGGAAGTAATAAAATTATATTTAATAAAGTGAACTTTAAATTGGTGGTTACATAAATAAGATAAACCATTAAATTAATTACTATGGTGTTTTACATTTTCACTATTACAGGTATATAATAAATATTTTTTAAATGACTCAAGCACTATTGCCTTAGAGAAATTATTTTATTCTAAGAAATTATATTAACCTATTTTATCAATTCAGTATGATCTTAGTGGTGACATAGAAAAAAGTCATTTTTATAGAATATATGTGAATAAAGCCAAATTTAAAGAATATGAATATGTAATAAATTGGAAGTAAATAAATACATTTAAAGATTCTAAAAAACTTGTGCAATTATGAAGATGCAGAACTCTAGAATATAAATGCTTGATTTGGGGGAATTTCTCAAATAGTTGAGAACTAGCTTGATTCTATATTATGGCATTTTCTTGGTTCTGATTTATTATATGTGAATTATATCAATTTTTTAAAATGCATGTTTGTTAAACAGGGAAATAATATTCTATTGATTCTGTCAATATTTAATACAGTCATTCATATTTACATTCATCTCAATTTACCATTAAATTGGCTTAGTTTGAGGGGTTACTTTCTTGGAAAAAGAATCCTCCTCACAGTGTGTGCTTTATCTCCATTATGTATTGTTTGTTCTGATTTTCATAGGTATATCTTCATAAGGACAATTGAGTAGGTTAATAGACATGTTTTCTTTTGAATGCTATTTGGATGAGTACATGTATTCTGACCCTAGCTGTGAGTAAGCTGCATGAGGACTAAATGAATGTTTTGATGCAGAAAGCAATTGAGATATCTGACTTCTGCTACCAGATTATTTCAACAACAGAATATGTAGTAGTTGAGTTGAAGGAAAGTATATCAAAAGTTCCCATTAAAGAAAAACAAGAATAAAATGACAGCAAATTCATTCAAACAACTATTGTTCTTTTGTGCAAAGGACAAGTTTGAGGTTAACGTGACATTATCTGTGAAATACTGCAAAACCTCTTGGCCTTGGAAGGTATGTCAACATGCTGCCAGCTTTGGGTTACCTTAGTAACTAATAGAACAAGGCCTTGGAGTATTTGGTGACCAAAGAAAGTAGAAAGCCATTTAGATGTTCTAAGTGGAAATGAAATCATTTTCTTTATTGCTTTAAACCAGTTTGCTTTCTTTCATTTCCTCATTTAAGAGCTTTTAGAAAAGTTTAAAATGCTTTGAAAATAATTTGATTTAAAAATAAAAATTCAAACTAATATTAGGGATCTCATGGCAAATAATTGTGTTTCAGATAAAATAGGACCTATTTATTGTTATGCATCCTGTACAAATCCTGACCTTAGACCAGCATTAAAACTGAGGATAAATAACACTGAAAAGGTGGCATGAAATACATTAGTCATTTTGAGTTTTTGTTGGGATTTAGACAAAGCCTTTGGTTTGAATTAGTCAAGATAAGAACACTTTGTCACGATGTCCTGGTATTAAGAGAGTCCTCAAGTTCTGTTAGTGATTATCTTTACATATGTTGAAGAGTGAGAGCTATACAGACCAATCCTCCTTTTCCTCAGGTAATAGGCAGGATCTCAGATGTCACTTGAGCCAGTTCAAGAGGGAGCAAGAATAAGAAAAGTCATTGTTGGAATACGTGCTCATGTCTCAACATGCAAGCTTATCAACATCAGAGTGAAACATGGGGTCTAGTTACTAAGTTAGTCCAGTCAGCAATTTATCTTTTACTTTGATTTTATTAACATAAAACATACTTTTTCATTATAGCCCAGGCAAACAATAAAATTCACTCATATTATTTTAATTAATTTTTTAAAAATTTAATGCCTGAGTACTATATTTATATTATTTCTATCCACTTTTCCAC
>LZPO01046802.1:2577136-2590960 GCA_001675575.1 Neotoma lepida
AGATTGATTCCCAGTTTTCTGAGAAACTGCCATACTGATTTCCAAAGTGGCTGTACAAGACTGCACTCCCACCAACAGTGGAGGAGTGTTCCCCCTGCTCCACATCCTCTCCAACATAAGCTGTTCTCAGTGTTTTTGATCTTAGCCATTCTGATAGGTGTAAGGTGGTATCTCAGAGTCGTTTTGATTTGCATTTCCCTGATGACTAGGGATGTTGTATTAACTCCCTATTTCTACCTTGCTCTAATCCTCTAGCAACCATAACTTTATTCTGATTTCATGAAACTGATTACTTACTTTGTATTGTTCAATTATGCAGTATTTGTCTTTGTGTGAATATATTCCATTTATCAAAAGGTTTTCAAGATTCATCCCTATTGTGATATATTATACAATTTCCTTCTTTTAAGGAGAAATAGTACCTCATTATGCATAGATACTTCATTTTCTTTTCCTATCTACCAGTTTATGGACATCCAAGTCATGTCTACATCTTGATCACTGCATATAGTGCTTGGAAATTTGTGAGTGAAAGCCATTCCAACACACCAATTGCTTTCCTATCCCTTTCCCCTCCTAATCACTCTTATTTTTTTCAGTGCTGAGGACTGAGCCCAGAGCTTCATGCATGCTAACCACTGAGTTCTATTTCCAGTCCCCCCTTAATCATTTTCTCACTCACTATAAAGATGTGCTCAATTTAACTTCAAATACCAGGTTTGGGGGTCTTGCTTAATATAAACAATGATGCATTTAATTTTCTTTTCCTTGATTTTAAAACAGGAGCTTACCATGGAGTCCAGACTGGCCTTGAAATTGTGAGACTCTTGCTTTAGCATTTGTGTGTTAGGATTATAGACATGCACTAGCAACTCTGGCACTGTTGCACAGTTGTTATGAAACACAAACATGAGCTAAAATAATATTTTCTTCTAATATTACCACATAACTCATAAAAATGGTCAATGTAAAACATAATTTTTTGTTTTCAAGGTAATTGGGCTGTTATATTATCACTATTTAAATATCATCATCTTTTATGTTATATAGTTTAGTATAAAATGTTGATAGGAGTAGTGGTGGCTGATGACCATCTGATAAAAGTTATCAAATCAACACAGTATCTAATCATATCTTAGGAGAAGAGATGAGAAATAGGTTAGCACTGTAACAGAGACTGCCTATATACTGTCCTTAACCTTCCTGACCACAAGATGAAATTATGGTGCTAAATCACAGATCCTTTAGTTAGGTCATTACAGCTTAAAAAACAAAAAATAAGTAAATAAAAATCATGCTAATATTACGTTGTACTAAATTTAGTATAGCTTCAGTTCAGTGATTATCTTAATTGTATTTTGTGTGTCTATGTGCATGCATACGGTGTATTCAAGCAAGTATGTGAGTGGGTAGACCTTATCTCTTGAGACAGGGTCTTTTGCTGAACCAAAAGCTCACATTTTGACTAGATTGGATGGCCAGTGAGTTACCAGGATCTACCTGTCTCCACTTGCACCTCTGCGATTACAGGCATGGGCAATCATGCCTAGTTTTTTACATGGATACTGGAGATTTAAACCCAGGTATTCATGCCTGCACAGCAAGTTCTGTTGACCACTGAGACGTCACCCCAAACCTTCAATCTTCTTTTGATAATTGTAACATATTTAAGAGAATCTGATATATTGGATAATCTAATATGGAATTAATTTTAATTTGAAATGGTTAATTCAAATTAGATTTGCTATGATTATGACTTGAAAGATATAAGTAGATCTGAGTTCATATGTAATTGGTTATGAATTACTATACTACTGTATCTACTTCATTAGATTTACAGGAACATTTACAATGAAGAGGATGATTTCTGCCCATGTACTAACATTCTAGGGAGGGAAAGTTTTAAAGAGCTTGTAAGCATCACCTATCAAACCTATAAATGACTATTAAAATTCTATAGTTTTCACTTGGTTAGCAAGCATACAGAATAACGGGCTTCTTTGTGAAATTTTCATACAGTTATCATTATGTCCCTTCATCTTTCCTCCATTCCTCTTCCTTGTCTGACTCCTCCTCTCAAATAGCATCCATTCTGTATGTTAAAATTAAGAATATTTAATTAAATAAATTTGAGATTATTTAAGAGCATTTATTATCATTGTTGTTGTTGTTGTTGTGTGTGTGTGTGTGTGTATGTGTAATATGTATTAGAGGATAACTTTGTGTGGATAGTTCTCTCCTACTTCTCCATAGGTTCCAGTGACCAAACTGAGGTAGTTAAGCTTGTGAGGCAAGCACTTTTGTCCCCTATTGAGCCGTGTCACTGGCCCATTTAAGAAAATTTAATTGTAAATATGAGTCATTTAACTTCAATTAATGGAGAAATTTAAATAGTTGTTTTTATTTTTAGATTTGAAGCTCCACTTCAGTAAGCATCATAACAAGAATTACAACCAAAATTAAATGCTTGAGAAAAATCAAAGCTTTTCAGTTTGTAACTTACCATAATATTTGATATTACATGCATCAGCAATCATTTTCTTATTCAAACAACAAATACTTCAGGTGTTTAAAAAACTCAGGAAAATATGAGTCTTCATTTGACAAGCATTGACTTCTATTTCTTTTTTTTGTATGTTAAATTTGTTTTCTCCTAAGTAATTTTTTTATTAAAAGATTTTCCACTCCTTTTACATACGTACCCCAGATCCCCCTCTCCTCCCTCCTCCAAGACAAAGTTTCCCATGGAGAGTCCCAGGAGCCTGGCACACTCAGTTGAGGCAGGTCCAAGACCCTCTTCCCTGAGCCAAGGTTGTGCCAGGTGACCCACCATAGGCATTGGGCTCCAAAAAGCCAGCCCCTGTACCATGGACGGATCTCGATCCCACTGTCTGGGGGCCTCCAAACAGATCAAGCTAAACAACTGTCTCAAGCCTCCAGAGGGCCCAGTCCAGCACCATGGGGGCTGCACAGCTATTGGTCCACAGTTCATGCATTTCCACCAGCCTGGCTGGCCATCTCTGTACATTTTCCCTTCATGATCTCAATGTCCCTTGTTCATAGAATCTCTCCTCTCTCATCAGTTGGACTCCTGGAGCTCTGCCTGGTGCCTGGCTGTGGATCTCTGCATCTGCTTCCATCCCTCTCAGGATGAGGCACCAAGCCAAGCTCCAGGAGTGCAATCGATGGGAGAGATGGGGTCTTCTATGAGCAAGGGACAACGAGATCATGATGGGAAGGTGTACAGAGATGACCAGCCAAACTAGTTGAGACACGTGAACTGTGGACCCATAGCTGATGAGTCCCCATGAACTCTTATCCTGAGCCTTCTATTTCTTATTACACTGAAACTTTTGTGAGGAAATTGGCTGTATTTAACGTTTTTCTGCAATATTCCAATTTACTCTTGGTATCTAACACTTCCTCAGAAAACAAAGAGAGGTCCAATGTCATTATCTGTCTGGATTCATATTAGTCAAATACTCTAATCACAATGATAAATTTGAGAGAAAAGATTGGTTAAAGAGCTATTTTTTAATTAAATATATGTTTGAAACCTTATCGCTTGCTGAACAGTTATTGACATTTGAGAGGTTCTGGGAAAGGGAAAGTCAACTTTCTTTAATGATGTGACTCCTGGTAGGTAGACCACACTCCAGGGCAGGCCCACTCTCAAGACTAATTGGACAACACAAATTGAATTCAATGAAATGGAGAGAAGAACTAAGTTAGGTGGGTGAGGAGGAGAGAGTAGATATGGGAGGAGTTTGGGAAGAGGTTAGATATGATCAAAATACATTGTATGAAACTCTCAAAGAATTAATAAAATATTATTTTTAAGTCAATCAAACATTTACAATGTGAATCTGGTATGTGCAATATATTTTCATCAAAAATGAAGGATTCTAGAGAATTGGTAATTAAACTTGCTGTTCATTTATTTTCTGGTGGTAAATCACTGTGTTTTCTCTTTGATTAGTGGCAGAAACACATTTGCAGGTAGGAAATGGATGATTGAGCATATTCTGTATAGAGTTTAATCCTCAATATCCGTTGGCATCTAACCATTAACATAATTAGCCAATGTGGATCCCTTAGCTTTTATAACTTATTAGAGCCATAACTTGTACCATTTCACTTATTAGCATGCAGAATGGACACATATTCTTGGCCTTGGTGTTTTCATTCACAAGTTTCCAATGGACACAACATTATTCATAGAAGAGATATTTCATGCCAAGGGAAGTAGCTAGTTGAAATGTAGCTGAATAAACCTCCATTTGTTAGATGATACAAATTATGTTTTTTGTTTGAGGTTTTAGATTTATGAAAGTACTTCCGTGCATACTTCCTTCTTGGTTCTCACTACATATATGCAATCTAGTCAGGCTAATATAACTATTATAAAATGTCATTTTGAAGAGGTGATTACCAAGTGATGTACAACTAGATTAAGAAAATTTTCAGAGGTCAGGTGGCTAGTGAAAGTGAGCTCAGAATAAGATTTCTAGCTCATTCCCTCCTGTGTAAAAAGAAATTTTATTGCCTTACTAAACAAATTAAGCAAGGGGTAAAGCTATATACATTTTATTTACTTCTTGGATACAATTATAGACAGTACAGACTTTAGGTCACTGGGTGTATTACCTGAGTAAAAAAATATTTAAGTGAACTTTTTACTATTATTTGACCATTTAATATCATTTGTTCTGTTTTGAATAAAAGTGAAAACCTATTGCAGCATGTTTCAGAAAATGGAAAAGCCTCTCTAATATTTTATGATCAAAACAGATATAAAAATTAGAAGCCATAAAAGAGTTAATGAGTTCAGATGGGTTGAAAATTGAACTAAAAGGCCAGTAATAGTCTGCAGAAGGTTTCTCTGGGTCAAAAAAAGCTCTGTAGGAAAGATGGCCTTAAAGTCAATCTGCTTCAGTCAATTCATTAAACAGCCCAGCAACAAAACAAGCCTGTTTGGTTTTCTTCAACTGATGGTAAGTGGGTTTGCTTTTTCTCTTTGTTTATGCAGCTAGCAGTAGTTTGCATCCTAGACCCATAACATATAACTATGGAGTGGATCTAAAGCTTTTATTTATTGATACTACATTTCAGCAGACCATGCTCAATTCTTAGAAGAACTGTATAACTGCATCCCTTGAAAAATCAATATTTGTTGCTACATGTGGGTCTCTTACTATGTAAAATGCAAACAAATTTAAGGTTTAAATAAATGCATTAAAATTATAGCTGGCTATCATGGTATACAACTGTAATCTCAGCACTTGAGAGGTAAAGGCAAAAGGATCAGGAGTTCAAGGTCATCCTTGGCTACATAGTGAGTTTGAAGGCAGCCTAGGCTACAGGAGACTGTCACAGACAAGATATAATAAAGTATTTCAGGAATGAAGACACAACAAAGGGCAAGCGCATGTATAATATTAAGAATGAGCACGTTTCAATGATGCTTAATTTTTCTGAACATTAAAATATGAGTTTTATTAGTAATAAAATCTCAAAAGAGAGCATTACCTAGGGAAATTATTGACCATGTGAAGTTAATGGACCTCTCCCTTACCTTGGGCTATGAAATCTTTCAGCTAGTCATCCATCAATCTCAGAATATGCCTATGCTAGAGTCATTAACATGAAAGAAAATTGAAAAACGAGTGATATGGGAATAATGATATAAAAGATACAAAGTTTATGTCTAAATTGTCACTAAGATTTTTTTCCAAAATTTTCTATCAACTTTCTATGGATTTGTGACTTTCTGTTTATCTGTATGTAATATACATATACTATATAGAGAGAATAGATATATGTATTTTACTCTATATGTGTTCTCACATACTCATTCTCTCTACAAACATGTATACATATATGTATGTGTGTATACACAACAATATAAAATACCCCAAACTTTTTTCTTTTATGTCTTTGAGAACTATGCTAACTCACTGTTAATAATAAGTAAGTTAAGGAATGGACCAAAGTGTTGATCAACTAAAGGAAAAAATAAAGAAAATTAGATACCTGTACACAATGAAAGTTTTTTTTTTCAGCCATAAAAAATAACAAGCTTGTGTCACTTGGCAGGGAATGACTACAGGTGGAGATAACCATGTAAAGTGAATTGGCTGTCTCAGAAAGCCAAATACTGCATGTTTTCTCTTATTTGTGTTTCCTACATTTCATACATATGTGAAAGTAGAAGCAAAACTGTATAAGGGAATAAAGGGAACCAATGGGAGCTAGAAGGGATGCAGCCACTATGGGAATCAGTTTGGAGGTTTCTCAAGAAAGTGAAAATGGAACTACCATACCACTCAGCTATACCACTTCTAGGTGTTTGCTCACAGTCTTACTACAGGGATACTTGTACACCCATGTTTATTGCTGCACTAGTTACAATAGCTAAGATATGGAACCATTGTAGAAGCCCATCAGCAGTTGAATGGTTTAAAAATTATGGGACATATACACAATGGAATAACCATCCATAAAGCAACTGAAATAATGTAATTTTAAGGAAAATGTATTCATCTGGAAATTATTATATTAAGCGAGATGATCCAGACTCAGAAAAGCAAATCTTACATTTGCTAATAGATGTGTATCCAAAACTCTGTGTGTGTGTGTGTGTGTGTGTGTGTGTGTGTGTGTATGTGTGTAAATAGGTCAGGAAATTGAAAAGGAGAACATGTGAGAGGAAAAAGCGCTATCAAATGGGTAATAGAATGGAAGAGACAGGAAGGGGTGGCAACAGGGCAGAAATAGGAGAGGAGGAACAACCAAAGTACTCTGTGGAAATGTTGTAATGGAACCTATTATCTACAGTATTTAAAAAAAATAGAATTCTTTTTTATTTAAAAGAATTAACTTTTTTATTTTTTAAATTAAAGCATAATTACATCCATTATGCAAGTTTAATGTGGCATAACTTAAGTGTAAAATTATATTTAATGTGTACAGCATAATGATTTGATATATACCTTTTGAAATAATTAACACAATCAAATTAACATTCATCACCACACTAATCATTTTTATGTGCGTATATGTGTGTTGAAAATAATTGTATTCATAGCAATTCATTAAACTCAGAAATTTTATGTATTATATAAAAATAAATACATATACCCTCTTCAAAAAATTCAAGCAAACACCATAGCATTACTAATTATAGTAATCATAATGTCCACTAGATTTTCAGAACTCATGTATCTTATACCAAAACTTCCAAGTGTGTTCTTAAAACAAACTATTATCTTCTTTAAATAGACTATTTTGATGTCATAAAATGCTTGATACCAGCATTTTCAAATAATTATTTGTGTCAGCCCAAATATTCCAAAAGACATTTATACTACTCCTTTAAGTAAATTGCTATTTACTGTGCTTTACACTCATTGGTTTAAGCTGAATAAAAAATACTTAATACAAATCACTCTCATTATATTATGAAAATAAAATATAGAATGACTGACTGCTCTAGTCAATTAAAGCCTTTGCACAAATGTTTTTAAATTTCATTGGAAAAGAACACAAAGGGAAAGGAGCCATTTAAAACAAAAACAACAGTTAAACAGCCATCATTTACTGTCATTGACAATGGGTTTATAATCTTTCTAAAGCATACTGAAGTCATGTAAAACACTGTATTTCTCTTCTGGTATTTTGCAAACAGCTCAGTTAGACTATTGGAAGTTCATACAGTAATGAAGACAGTATGTTAATATTGGAAATAACATATGCTACAGAAATTGAAAGGAGAGAAGCATTAACAAAGGATAAAGAGGTAGTTCTTGTGTTATTCTAAAAGATGGGTAGAATTCAAATCTTTTAAAGCAAGATGAAACAAGATTCAAATAAAAGGCTGGAATGAACAAAAGTAAAAACATTTAAGGAGGCAACATGGACACCAGAGTGATCAGTACCAAATTTGCATGTAGTGTTGAGTAATAATGCTAAGAACATAAATCTCCCATCCAAAAGAACACAGGACAAAAAGATTAACAACCTAAGTTGTTATGACAGACTTTGTCAAAAACTGTTTGATCAACTATTCTGAATCTCAGTTCTCTCAGCTGTAAAATTACATGTTTGGCAAGAATTAAATACAAACATGTAAACTTGTAAATGTTAGTGTAATTATTATGATTATGGGAAACTAGCATTTCAGAAGAAGTACTTCAACTATGTGTGCTATGACATTCATCGAGAAGGAAAGTGGCGTAATTGCAATAGTGCTTAAGAAAAATTACTCCCATTAATGACAGTCTTGACAAACTGGATGAGGATCAGAGGCAAGAAGCTACAACAGAAATCTCAGGCTTCAATGCTATATTATTGTGACAGCAAAGGAATTGGGGAAGAAGATACTCTAAGTTGTGGAATGTTCACCAGTCATGTACATCTACTCATAAATGAATATTGCATGATTTATGTTGTATAAATACTAAACTCTAAAAGGTTGCCAAATAAAATACCTAGGGCCAGGTGTGGGATACTTCCTCTTGAGTTGTTTTGGATGTCCCAGAGACCCTCCCCTCCAAAAAAACAATGCAGGTGATTGCTATTGCTTGGCTGCTCACAAGATCTTGATGGTAAGATCCTATAGCTGAAGACATTGCACACATTGGCCATAAGATAATCAAGTCTGTACTAGCCAGGCTGCTTCCTTCCTGCAGAATATCTCTCATAGAACTAGAAGATATTATGTAGAGTGCTGGGGGATCATCAACAATTTTACCCAGATGTGAACCTTGTGAACTATGATAATGACCAATGTGACAAGGTATGTCTATGCGTACAATAGTGGCATGAATGTTGTGGAGGTAACCAACTACATTTTGGTTGGATTTAAGGCCTGCTCCATAGGAGCAAACACATGCCTGTTACAGTAAATCTTGTCAAGAATCCGTGGTTAAGGAGCTCAGAGTTCCCAGTGGTAAGCCTACAACTAAGATTTTGCTAAGCAAACATAGTGTCAAACTGTCCTCTGAATTCATATCTCTCTACCCATTGATTAGTGCAGCCAAAACCGTGTGAGAAAAGCTTCTTTGCTCAATGAACAGTAGTTAACACAACTCATAGCTGGTCACTGTGGAGAATAAGAGACTGTAGTGTACTCATTCATAAATGGGACATCTATATCCCCTTCCACATTGTGGAGAAAGTTGGGGGAAATATTGTAAGAGACAGAGGTTGGAAAGAACTTCTGTGAAACAGTGTCTTCTGGACATGACAGGACCTCTCCACTCATGAACTCACAGAAGCTGTGGTTGCTTTCACAGGACCTGTACTAGATCAAGCCATTCAACATCCCAGCCAGGATGGAGAGAGGCTCATGAGCCCCACCCCTAACTTAGGAGCTATGGACAATTGATGGCTTCTGGGAGAGGGAGAGTCCATTTTTAAGGGTATGTGTGTGTTTTGGTAGGTCAACCAGGCTTTAGTGGATGGACCCACATCCAGAATTATATAGACATCACAGATTTGAGTCAATAAGTTATTAAATTTAAAACAACATAGGACACAAAGTGCAGAAGTAGGGAGGTGGGTGAATTCGAAAGGAGTTAAGAGCAGGAACCAGGGATGAATATGATCAAAATAAATTCTACCACATTCTTCAAGTATTAATAACATATTTATTTAAAATAAATAAGTTGGATTATAGAGAAAACAGAAATGAAGCCTATGGCTACTTTATTTTATTTTTATTTAAAGACTTTCATTTTATGTGTATGTGTATGTGTATGTGTATGTGCCTGAGCATATGTGTGCACCATGTGTGTGCATATGTTTGCAGAGGCCACAAGAAAATGTTTGATCCCCTGGAACTGGAGTTATAGGTGTTTGAGTTCTGGGAACAGAACTTAAGTATTCTGCAAGAGCAGCAAGTGCTCTTAACCACTGCACCGTATCCAACCTCTGGCTATTTTAAGGGCCAAATTTGAGCAATGCTACATAAGCAAATTATTCTTTCCCATCTAGTTCAAAGAAAAATAGACAAAAGAAAATGCAATCATTGACTTCTGTGAGAATTTAGTGATTTAAGAATCAGAGTGAGAAAATAATGAGAAGTATATAGAAGGCATGAAAGCTCTTATTTATTTTAATAAAAAATTTCTTCTTTTAATAATAAGCACCCCTAAAATAATGATTTTTTAAATTAAAAATAAGCATCATAGCTAGGTAGTGCTATTGTTTGCTACCCTCTCTTAGAAGCTTGCAGAGAGACTTCTGTTATCACGAAAGCTAGTCTTCATGGAGGGGGCTTTCATACACAAAGATGAAAAAGAAACACGCAGAAGAGAAGGAAATTATTTAACTTCTGTTTCAAATCACTATTCAATATATGTCAAGGAAAGTAAGCAATATTAGATTTCTTCTTTTGTTTTTAGGAAGAGTAAATTTAGTGTCTATGTAGTAAATAGTGATGATTATTTTCAACTAAACATTTAAAGTACAAAAATGGTCCATTTATTTTTAGTTGTGGATATTATTTTATCAATTTTTTTCTAGATTAATTAATATTTTAATATCACATTCCATATATATTGTTCACAATTCCTTCAGTTGTCTTTACATATTTTATTTATTTTTCTTATATTTTAATTCATTATTTGAGAATTTCATACATACATTCAATGTATTTCAATGATATTCACCTCTACTCCTTTAGAAATCCCTCCCATGTTTCCTCCTAACTTCATGTCCTTTTGTTTTTATTTGCTACTGAGTCTAACTAGTGCTGGAAATATGCTCAATGATGTTCATGGGTGTGGAGTCATCCAGTGAAGCATGGTCAACCTATCAAGGACCATATCTCCAATGAAAATGGGCTCTACATCCCCTAACAGTCATCAACTGACAATAACACCTTAGCTGGAGGTGGGATCATATGTGCTCTCCCATATCCATGCTAGAATATTGATTGGCTTGATCTTGTGTAGATCTTGTGCAGGCACCACCACCGACATGAGTTTATGAGAGCAACAGCCTTGTCACATCCAGAAGATACTGTTTCACAGCAGTCCTCTCTAATCTCTGGATTTTGCAACCATTCTGCCTGTTCTTTAGCAATGTTCTATGAGCCTCAGTGGTAGAAAGCATGATATAGATGTCCTGTTTCAGGCTCAGCACTCTATAGTTACTTATTGTCTGCACTTCCGTCAGTCGTGGATCTCTGCATTAACCACTATTCATTGCACAAAAGTACTTCTCTGATGATGACTGAGATCTGCTGCACTAACACACACACACATGCCCAAGAGTGCACAAACATGCACATCATGTGTGTGTGTGTGTGTGTGTGTGTGTGTGTGTGTGTGTAAAACAACTCGATAGCACATTTAATTATCAAAGTAATGGTAAAAACTTCACTACTTGGGCCTATGAATTCCCTGTTCATGAGTTCCTGGCATGATTTTAGTACCATTGTTTGTTTATTTTTGAGACAGGTTTCATTTATTTCAGGCTAACTTGAAACTTGCTATATAGCTGAGGATTACTCCTGTTCCTCCTGCATCTACTTCCTAAGAGTTAGGACTAAAGGAATGCCCCCTCAACCTGCTTTATAAAATAATTAAAAATCAATTTCCAGTTTTATTCAATGCAAAGACAACCTCATTAGCAAGGGAGCAAATTCTTTTTTAAACCATACCAGTTTGTCTATTTTCCATAAATGAATGTAAATGTAAGACACTATGAACAAAGCTGTCACCTCTCTGATAAGGGTTGTTGTATTTCCAAGAAAACACACACACACACACACACACACACACACTTAAATTAGAGTATGTGCAAGTTCAAACTTTATCACTTTAAAGGGAAAATATTGTAGGTTGATGCCTTAGCTGGATCATTTATAAAGAGTGTGACTGAGTGGGAGAGAGAAATCTTGTCACCCTTGCCTCTTGCATTACACATTGCCATTCTGTCAAGTCAAATCTAATATAAATGAATCACATTAATCAGAAAGTGTGAATTTGTACATGACAAGCTAAAGGGGCATGCCATTTCCAATTAGATTAGTGATCTAAAATTAGCTACTGACACAAGCAAGTATACATGGTCAATTTGCTTGCCTGAAACAGAAAATTAAATAAGACATATTGGATAATAGATAGCCCTAGAGGGGACATGCAGCTATAATTCACTCAAGTTACTCAGTTGATGTCAAAAGCCACCAAAGAATATTCAATCTTGTGCTCATTTGAGATGCTTGGATTTAACTCAAGACAATATTTGGGTCACTTGCTCATTTATTTGGTTCTGCAAATTCAAGAGGGTGTGTCCAGAGAGGACATTCAGTGTTGTTTCAATAAAGAAGTAAATTGGCTTGGTAAAGGAGAATGGCTTATTGCATGATCAATATCTCATTATTGACATGTAGTACTTATGAAATTGGAGAACATGTCTTTATACAAAGCTTTCTTTATCTTTTTCTTCACCAAACAATCTTTTGCCAGTATTTGTCAAAAAAGAAACAGTATTTCAGGAATTTAAAAATTAAAATAATTTATATTGTTATTGATACTATTGTTACTTGAAAATAGGAGTCATCTTGTAAGATTTCTTTTGTGAATGATACATAACTGTTCCTCATGTACATCTGCTGAGGCAAGCACATACAATGGACAAAGCCATGCAGCAGAATTTACTTGTTCTAATGGGAATAATGATGAATTGTTAAATTAAGGTTCTATACCTTGATTTCAGACATGGGAACCAAAATACAAGAGGCATAAGATTGCTGTGAATACAGCTCACTTTTACAATGGCTGATTGACTTTAGTTAAAAACAATAAATAACTGATAATGCTAGCTATTTCACACATTCTTTTTAGAAGGTGTCCATATGCTCATGTACTTGCTCACACATATGAAAACACATTTGTTGCAATGGAAACATATAGTCTAGTAAATTTGCCATAGAGTAAGCATATTTCCAGTTAATTACACTTCCTAATTAGTATCTATATTTCTGAGGGAAAGTCACTGCATCATGAATGTAATGAAAGATTATAAGAAAGCAGCAAATCATAAATGAGTGGGACAGACCTGTAATCTCAGTACAGATGGTGCTGAGGCAGGAGGATCATAAGTTCAAGGTCACCCTAGGATAGAGAGATCCTGTTTTAACCAAACAACAACAGGAAAGAGGATTAGAATTATTGCTTTATAAAAAAGTTCAAGGTCTTCCTGATATACATAATGTAATTTTTACTAAATACATACTGCCTTTATGATCTAGCAATGTTTGTCCCTGTAATGTTACATTTACACCAAGAAAATGAGTGCAAAAGTAGGCATCAATAGTATTTGCATGTGTGTGTTGCTGAGGATTGGACCTAGGGCCTTATGCATGAAAGGCAAACACTCTGTCATTTAGCTCAATCTCCATCACAACTATCAATAATATTCTTAGCAGCTAATTTCTAATAGCCTCAGACTAAAAGTTACTAATATGTTCTTTGAAAATAAAATAAATAGATATATCGGGTATATCACTCTATGGAGGTAAACTCTGTAATAAAAAGTTATTAACTACAGCTATACACAACAGTGTGGATTACTGTTTGAAACACAATGAGTCTAGAAAACCACATATAAAAGAGTTCTGGTTGCATTTGTACGAGATTCTACAATGTGGGAATCAAATGGCAGAATCAAATGGTTACCTCAGGGAGTAGGGACCAACTGGTAAGATCAAAAGTGAGGCGTGTGGAATGTGGAAATGTATAGTAGCTCGGTCTTGGTTTGGGGTTTCTGTGTGTGTGTGTGTGCGTGTGTGTGTGTGTGTGTGTGTGTGTGTGT
>LZPO01046802.1:2656123-2668872 GCA_001675575.1 Neotoma lepida
CGTGGAGAGAGAGAGGAAGAGAGAGCAAGGAGAAGGAGGAAGAGGTGGGATTTCCTTTACACATGCGCGAAGTGCGAATGTGAAGTTACTTAGCTGGGGGAGTGGCCAGGAATTCCAACAAAAGGGGATGCACAACAGACACTGAGGAAATCCAAAAAAATATTTAGGTCATACTTCAAAAACATGTACTTCACAAAATTGGAAAATCTAAAAGAAATGAATAATTTTTTCAATAGATACCACTTACCAAAGTGAAATCAAGATCATATAAAAATTTAAATAGATCTACAACCCTTAATGAAACAGAAGCAGTCATTAAAAGTCTCCCAACCAAAAAAGTCCAGGGCCAGATGGGCTAAATTCTGAAATTAGCTCAGAATTCTACCAGAATTTCAAAGAAAAGCTAATACCAATACTCCTTA
Organism: Neotoma lepida; assembly: GCA_001675575.1. Taxonomy (NCBI): domain Eukaryota; kingdom Metazoa; phylum Chordata; class Mammalia; order Rodentia; family Cricetidae; genus Neotoma; species Neotoma lepida. The sequence continues at coordinate 2,656,546 of LZPO01046802.1, forward strand.
AATTATTCCACAAAACAGAAATAGAAGGAACATTGTCAAATTCATTTTATGAGGCCACAATTATCCTGATACCCAAATCACATAGAGACTCAACAATGAATGAGAATTACAGACCAATTTCCCTCATGAAAATTGATGCAAAAATAATCAATAAAATACTTGCAAACAAAATCCAAGAACACATCAAAAACATTATCCACCATGATCAAGTAGACTTCATCCCAGAGATGCAGTGATGGTTCAACATATGAAAATTTGTCAGTGTAATCCACCGTATAAATAAACTGAAATAAAAAAGCCACATGATCATCTCATTAGATGCTGAAAAAGCCTTTGACAAAATCTAACACTTCTTTATGATAAAAGTCTTGGAGAGATAAGGGATCCAAGGAACATACCTAAACATAATAAAGACAATATACAGCAATCCAGTAGCCAACATGAAATTAAATGGAGAGAAACTTAAAGAAATTCCACTAAGTTCAGGGATAAGACAAGGCTGTCCACTCTCTCCATATCTATTCAATATAGTACTTTATTTCTAGCTAGAACAATATGACAACTAAAGGAGATCAAGGGGCTACAATATGAAACGGAAGACGTCAAAGTATTCCTATGCAGGTGATACGATATTATACATAAGCAAACCCAAAAATTCTACCAGGAAACTCCTACAGCTGATAAACACCTCTAGCGAAGTGACTGGATACAAAATAAACTCAAAAAAATCAGTAGCCCTCCTATATACAAACAGTAGGGGGTCTGAGAAAGAAATTAGGCAAATAACACCCTTCACAATATCTCGGTGTAACTCTAATCAAGCAAGTGAAAGACCTGTATGATAAGAACTTTAAGTCTCTGAAGAAAGAAATTGAAGAAGATATCAGAAGATGGAAAGATCTCCCATGCTCACAGATTTGCCTGGCCTAATGGGAGTTCACAGATACTGAACTGCTAACTAGAGAGCTTGTGTGGGACTGACCTGGGCCCTCTGCAGAAGTGTTGCAGTTGTGTAGTTTGTTCTTCTTGTGGGACTCCTGGCAGAGGGAGCTGGGGCTATCTCTGTCTCTGTTACCTGCTTTTGTGATCCTTCCCTACTACTGAGTTGCCTTGTTGAGGCTTGATAGGAGAGGAGGTTAGGCACCTGCTCTAAATGAATGAATGACTAAAATGACTAAATGACTAAAATGAAGATACTGATGGTATTCAGTTGTGGAAGGGTTCAAATAATCACATATTATTTATTTTCATCTATTCCATTTAGATTTATGATACCAACCTGACAAGCATTTAGTACACAAGTACACAACAATGGCCATCTCAGATTAATTCATTCCTTCACCATTTCGAGCACTTTTAAAAGATTTCTAAATTCTTTTCGATCACCTTCCTTTCCAACTGTAACACAAAAGCAACAGAAAGATTAAAGTACCTCAGTTTCTCACAATAGGCACATAAGACCAGCAAACTCTATACCTGTGCTCTGCTCTGCTGAGAGCAGACGAAGGAATCCATAGCCCTTATTGCAATCCTTCCACTCGTGGTTTGAGTCCACTTTCAGCATCTTCGGAACGTTTTGATTCTCTAACTGGTCAGATGTTTAAGATGCTCGAGTCTCTCATTTCACAATAAATAGTTTTTTTGTTAATTTTATTTGTTTTTCCAGCCCAATCATGCTTTCCCCTCCTTCCCTCCTCTCTTCCCAATCCTTCCTCCAACCTCTCCTCTTCCTCCCACCCACTCTTCCTCCTTTCTCTTCAGGAAAGTGCAGGCCTCCCAGGGATATCAGCCAGCCATGGCATATCAAGTTACAGCATATTTCTGGGCAATACCAGTGTAAAAATATTATCATATATATGTGTGTATATAAAACAATACCTTTGTGTATATGCTATTATCTTAATTTGAAAACTATATGACATAAATCTTATATATCATAATGACAAAACAATGTAAGTAAAACTACTACTTTCCTGGCAGTGAAATCCTCTAAAATACCAAACACAACCACTTTTAGTTTTTACTGCACGTATTTTAGTCTTGTGATATTTGAATTAATATATACATATTATTTTTCACAAATTTTAAATTTAAGATTATTTTGTTTTCTTTAATTTCAGTTTTAAAAATCCACACTGATTTCATTACTATGATTGAGATTTTTCCTAGTGTCACTAATCACAACAGTGCCTAAATCAGTGCTGTCCAAGAGAACTATGAGATACCTTTATGTGTTCAGAAAATGTAGAAATTATGTCATTAAAGGACACAGAGATGCTGGAAAGATAGTTCAGCCTGTAAAGTGTTTGCCTCACAAGCATGAAGTCCTGAGTTTGACTTCCAGAGATCATCTAAAAATGCCAGGCACCAGGAGGCAGATACAGGAAAATCTCTAGGCTTCACCGGCCAGTCAGTCTAGCTTAACTGAGCAGGTCAATGAGAGCCTCTGTCTCAAAGAAAATGGATGATGTTTCTGATGATGATACTCTAGGTTTTCTTTTGGTCTCCACACGCAAGCACTCACATGTGCCCATGCACCATCTATGCTGATGTACCTAAATATAAATGAACATGCACTTACACATGCACACACATAAAAATAAAATAAAAGGAGCTTCCAAGAAGGATGTCCCACATCTTGCTAAATATGCTGATTTTCTAGAAGCCATAAAAACTGCTTTGAAAGCCCTTTTGCAAGCAATGGCCTCCAAGAATATGTCACAGTACGCGACACCTGACCAGCTGGTGACACTGTGCGGAGAGGGTATTCATAGTAGTAGCATCAGGATTAGAGTGAATGTGGTCAGTATTTGGGTATTTGGGAGATCATTGTCAGAGTTCTAGCCAAAGAAGATGGCATACTTGAAACCTCAAGACCATTGGGTGATTTCTGCTGGAGCTTGCCACCAAAAAACCCTTCGCTCGTGGTAGCAGGAGAGGTTTTGGATGCACTGTCTGATGCTTTTGCAAATAGTGAAGAAGCTGAAGAAGCCTGAATTCAAATTAAATTGTTACCTGCTTTCAAAGAATTCCAGACAGTCTTCAAAATGAAGACACAGAAAGAAGGGAGGGACAAATACAATCCAGATCATCTGCGTGTCCTTGAAAATGTGAAGATGAATTTGAAGTTTATTGCTTACTGGGAAGCTGTTGAGAAAAGACTGACTTCTTAAACCATAAGGCAGACCAGAGCTGGGGCCAGGTCAGTGGCTGCATGCCTGGCTGGCATGCACCACCCTGAGTCCACCCTTAGCTCTGTGAGAAAAAAAAGGGGGTGGTGTGGAGAGACTGTTTCTCCCGATGGATTTAATGTTAACAATACTAAGAGGTTTCCTTTGCATGTATATGCTTCCAAACACATTCTTTTTTCTTGAGAAAGAGTCTCACTAGGTAGCCTTGGATGGCCTGGAACTCAAAGACTTCTACCTGCCTCTGCTTCCTGATTGTTGGGATTTAAGGTGTGGTGCCCCACACCTGGCCTCCCAAGCCCATTTTTAAACGTCTATATTCTGGATAATAATTTAAAGTTCAGCACTTGAAAACCTGTCAGAAATGTGGAGACCTCTCTGGCATTCTGCTACATCTCCAGCATATTTTAGGCACTGAAAATGAAGTGTGGAAGAGCAGCAGACTGTCAGGTGGTCAGGTGGCTTCCTTCTTGGTGCTAGAGTAGCATTCAGTCCCTTGCTCTTGCTAGGCAAGGACTCTACCACTAAACTACACCCCTAACTCTCAGGTGCTTCTTAGCTACTTTGCAGTCAATAAAGAGACTTCAAACAATCGTGTTCTTGAATTTTGCAAGAAAGGAAATTAAGTCACAGCTTGGTGTTCTTTAGAAACAGTATCATTTTATATCAGTTAAATATTTAACTGAAGTATGAAAACCTCATAAAATATTTTTATATACAATATACCAATTATGAGCCTTTTGTGATGTTAATGAATTGATTTGTCACTCTCAGTAGAGAGTAAACTAATGAAGTGATTGTATCCTATACAGGGGCTCTGAGAAATTATTCTGTGTAATAACACTCCCTGTTTTAATTTAATATAGAGCCAAAATTAGTAAAAAGTATTTTTGGATAACTTTTAACTGAAAAATAAAATAATCAAGTGAAATTAGCTTATAATTATATGTTATATAATTAAAGTATTATAAAATATGAAATTAGTTTATAAAATAAGTTTACTATTATGCTCTATTTAAAAGACAATAAATCGAAATACTCCAACAAGCAAGCAATTAAATATTAAGAAACAATTTCATATTTTTTCATGTTAAGTATTATTAAAAATTCAATGTATATCTTATACTTACAGCATATCTGTTTGGAATAAACACATGTCAAGTGCTGTATAGTGCAGATGGTGGTGGTGGTGAATATATTAGGTAACAAAAACCTAAAGGCCTAACAAAAAAACCCCTGTACACTATCTTTGAGTTCATTGGGGCATGTGTTTGTGTATGTGTTTGTGTGTGTGTGTGTGTGTGTGTGTGTGTGTATAGAGAGAGGGAGAGAGAAAAAAAATATATATATGGCACAATGATTAATTGTGCATACTGTATTCAGAAGTGAGGTTTTTGTTACACTTTAAAGTCTATCACACACTCTCTCTTTATCTCTCATATATATACATATATATGTGTATATATATATGTATATATATGACTTGATATTGAAATAAGGCACAAAGTCCATCTCCAGTGATGGTAGAGGTATAACACACAATGACATTCAGTGGGCACAAGGGATGAGATGAAACAGTATTTCTCAGGTACTTGAATCCAATTTTTCAAGAAAGCAGACATTTACAATACTTACTGGGTCTGTGCCAGACCCAGTACTGCAGGGAGGCAGGAGCAGAGACAGAGAGAGGCAGAAAGACAGACAGAGACAGAGACAGACAGTCAGACACTGAGACAGAGCAGGGAGGGAGGAGGGAAGAAGGGCATGGATTATGGTTCCAGGCAAACGTTCTCTCTTGTTTATGTATAAGAGCACTGCTGTTCTTGGGTCTGGCAAGATAACATAGATAGCTTATCATGAAGTTATACCAGTTAAGAAGCATGCTTCTTATCTTTGTTTTCACTCTCTGTCTCATTACTCCTTTACCTAACTCTTGATTCTTGAGATTGCAGGCCTCAGTAAAGTACCAGCAGTAAGAGTTTACCTATGCATGTATTTTGTGCAGAACACAGGCTGAATTAAGTTAGTCCTCCAAGATTACTAGTAAGAGTTTCATGTGTAAGATGAATTTCTAAATGGTCTTATTAAATAAAAACATAGGGCCAGAAATAGGGTGAAAATCTGACAGANATCAGAGGAATTAGGAACAGCTGCCAGCCTCACCTTAACAACGCTGCTTCCAAAAGACAGAGTGAGTGTCTCCCTATACCTCCACGCCTATATTCCTTTCTGCTCTGTTCTCCCATTGGCTCTCTCAGCCTAGCTACATCACTTCCTGCCTGTCTGTATAGACCTCCAGAATCCTATGGTTGATGTTGGGATGAAAGGCGTGTGTCTCCACACTTGGACTCTGTTCCTAGTGTGACCTGGAACTCACAGAGATCCAGACAGGCCCTGCCTGCTAGGTCATAGGATTAAGGGCGTGTGCTAACATTGCAAGGCTAGGGGCTGATCTTGTTCCTCTGATCCTCAGATAAATTTTACTAGGGGACATAAATAAAATACCACCACGTTCATGATTACATTGATAGGCGTTTTCCCACTCTCTGAGATATATTTGTTTGGATCCACGGAATAAAATGAATTTATATACCCAATCTCTCTCTCTCTCTCTTTTCTAAATCAAACTAACTCTCACATTGTTACTGGTTAGTTCTGCTACCATTGCTTACATTTTTCAGTTAGCATTTACTGAAACCTTACTGTGCTAAGAACTGTTTACATCATTTCATTTAAACCAGATAAAAACCTTATGGGGTACACAATAATATACTTGTATTGAAGATGATTATATTAAGGCTTGGCTACATTGAGCAATTTGTCCACTTCTGAATACAGTCTGCAACATTAATTATTGTGCTATACTACATCTCAGGAATGAAAATTCCATCACTTTCTTTAGCACTTGAATCTCAACAATCATCTCCATCTTTATCACTCAGTATCATTTTATTCAATATTATTCATTTTTTCTCTATCTTGTCTTCAAATGACTTAGACTCTGAAGTAGTCACAAGTAGGGCATTATCTACTAGAAAGTTCCTCTTTGACAGTTGGGAACTCTGAATTACCCTTTCTGACATTCTTTATACATCTATCCCATCCATGTACTAAGTATCTAACTTTTTCCCTCACTTCAATCCATTCTTATTTTAAATGTTTCTTTTAGCTCATTCATTTGTTTTCAAAAACTTTGCTTTCACAATGATCAGGTAGCCTGATAGATTTTGGAGGCTTGGAAAGGGTAAATCATATAATTATATTTTGTTGCTGTCCCAGTCTTTTTAATATGTATGACTTAGCATGGCTAAGACAGTGATACTGTCATCACACTTGGTTGAAAAATGCCCTCATTTATAATTAAGTCTGAGGAGAGATTCTACATCTCTTTGCTATGTGTCATGCTACTATTATTATGATATGGCTTTTTAAAAAAATTATGTATTTTTGATTACATGTGTGTGTGTGTGTGTGTATGCATGTATGCATGAGTTTACATGCATCGAATACATGCAGGTGCCCAGAGGCCAGAAACTGTTGGGTCCCCTGAAACTGGGGTTAAGGTGGTTACAGGTGATTGTGAACCACCTGATATGGGTACTACTCTTCTTTATTCAATACAGATATTGAAGCATAACTTTCTCCTCAGTACATGATTCTTGTCTATCACACCAATCTGAAAATTCCCTCGGTAGACAGTATCCACAAACTGCACCAGGACAGAACATAAAGGACTAACCGTGCCTATAAAACAAGTGAAAAGTGAGAAGTGTACAGAAGAGGGAACATGTATTTGGAGGAGGAATATGATATAGGGGAATTCAAAATCCTTATAGTAGAAATATTCAAAAGGTGGGGATGTAAAGTGATTTTTTTTATTTTAAAAATTTTCATACAATATATTTTGGTCATATCATTTTCCCTCCCCAAACTCCTCTCACCAGATCCCTATACCACCCTAAGCTTCATCTTCTTACTTTCTGAACATAATACAAAAATAATTTTTAAAGACACACAGAAAACAACAGCAACAAAAAAAAAATCACATCTTGTGCTGACCAACTATTCCTGTGTATGAATCCTTCCCTGGAATGTGGTTGATCTACCCACTGTCACTTCATGAAAGAAAACTGATTTTCTTTCCCCCCAGCTGCTTTCAATTACAAATAGCTTCTCAGTTAGTAATGGAATTTTGTGTATAAATTAAAATATATATGTTGCCCAAACTAAAATTACAAAGATTTTTCAGCCTTTATAGAAGCAGGCTTAAAGATGATAGACTGCCAAACAGGAAAGGAAAGAAATGCGAACTCTTATCTACTGTTCTGTGGATCAAAGATGCGTGGTTGGAAAGATGAGGGGAAGAAAACAAAGATTATCACTATTGCCAATAGACTTGTTTTTAAGCTCTATAGAGGAATCTTGACATTTCTATAATAAATACTAAATCATTGGCTGCACATAATTATAACTGCAATTATTAAAAATACAGCAACACTAAATGATACAGGTGATAATATAATTCCATAATATAGTAGTCACTTTTATTTAATAAATTTTAGATTGGAAAAAATGAAAATATGACTAAGACATAATTATAGGGCATTCAATAAGGATAGGATATTATTTCACTAAATCTATGTGGGAAGTTATGTCTCGCTTGAAGTAAAGAGCATGTTTTTGTCTCTTGAGATTGATTATCCCTTGGCTGTTGGAAAAACATTAAAATAACATTCATGCTTCCAGGTACAGTTAAGATCAACATTTCTCTCTTTCTTGTCTTATGATATACTCAATCTTTTATATAGTACATTCAAAGTTCTTTTTCAAATAGGATTCAATCCAACCAATATTTATTGAAAATCCTATGTGCAAGACCTTATGCTAAGCTATGAGGGGCACAATGTGAGTGAAATAAGATGTTTTTATACTTAAGGAGTTTGTAGATATCCTAGAATAATTTATTTATGACAACTCTTTGCATGAAACTATCTCTTAGGTAGAGAGAAAGAATTAAAAATATAATGGCATAGTTGTCAAAGGTAAAGCTTTCATAACCTTGATGTTTTATGCACCCTAAGAATCAACTATCAAGCCTTAACAAAAAAATCTGAGACAATTTCATATTCTAAGCAATTTTTATAATGAGTTTAAATTTAACCAAAAAGGTGAAATTACTGGGTCATGTTGCCCTGAGTACCTTTAAGGAAGTAAATTCATTTAAAAAAATAAGTTCTTAGTAATGAATGACATTCAACAGATGGCTGGAACATGTACACTGAAGTAGTAAAAACCTGTATTAGATTTAAAAAAAAATAGATATCTTGGACACAGCCAGAAAAGGCAGCTGTGTCATTAATCATGTTGGGAGGACAAACATTCAATACTAATTGCCAAATTAACAGGAAGCGTTAGGTCTCCCAAAGATATCTGGCATTTTTAATTGCCATAACAATCATCCTTCCCACCTCCTGCCCCAATTTGATTGTCTACTGTTTCTCACTAATGATGTAATGTGACACTAACCAATTATTGGAAGTAACTGACTGCATCAAACTGTCCTTGATGTACTTTATCCCTAATAATCATTTCTTATTCTTCTCAGTCTCAGAAATATCAACCAGTCTGGAATAGATCTCCCTTCTGTGAGACCCAGAGACCCTTCATAAATTTCTTTGCTAGTACCAATGATGCTTCTGTCCTTTAGGATGAGAACAGTAGTCCATAGGCCCTCTGTATTGTGATTGTGTCCCTATTAGTTCATTGAGACAATAAAAATAATACTGTCAGACTTAGGCTTCTTTCCAGTAATAACAGACACAAGTGTTGGCAGCTAATATGTCCATGTAGGATAACAAATACTTAAAGAAAAAGACTAGCAGCATACCACAATGTAGTTTGCATAACTGATTGGAAAGGTGTCACATTTTGGTTTTGAGAAACAATCTCACTATATAGCTCATGCTTGCCTTGAACTCTGTATATAACCCAAGTTGTACTCAAAGGTGTAATGCTCCCTCCTCAATTTCACAAGCACTGGGATCGCAGTCATGTGCAGCCATGCCTGACTCAAAGCTTTCATGTAATTTGACCCTTATAATTGTCTTCAGAAGCTTATTTCTTTATACTATTTTTTATTTATTATTTTAAATTTTGTAAATTTACACATTGTATTTTGATTATATCCATTTGCCATTATCTTTCTCCAATACTCCCTAGTACTACCATCTAGCCCTTCACCCAACTCCCTCAAAACTTCACAACCTCCCTTTTGTTTTTGTTACTAATAAGCACTTGAGTCCAATTATTGTTTCATATATGTGCATAGGTGTGGGGCCGTTCACTGGCCCATGGGCAACCTACCTGCAGTCATGACCTGAAATATGAGTGCCTCTCTTCTCAGTAGCCATTCAGCTGCCAATAAGTTCTCTGTAAATGGTAGGGAACCTTCCCCATGTCTATACCCACAATAAATAAATAGATAAATAAATAAATAAATAAATAGATAGATAGATAGATAGATAGATAGATAAATAAATAACAAATTAAGTCTTTCAAGCCAGAAGCTTCTTTTTGCAGCAGATGGAGGTTATGATAGAGGATCTTGAATGAGGAAAATGCAGAGAATCAGTAACTATGGAGTAACTCATCCTCAAGCAAGACATCTGTATCATATCCCCTCCCTTACAGGCCCAAGATCAAGCTAGTAAATATTTCCTCATGGATGGGAGTAATATCACAGGACCCTCCTCCCAGTAAAGAAGTTACAGGCAATAGATAGCTACTAGGGAAGAAAAAAAATCAGTTTTCTTCAGGAGTGGGAACCCTGATAGTTTTCCTATGCTACAGTGGACAGTCCTACACCCACATAAATTTAGACAACACTGATCGGACTCAGTAGAGTATATATAAATAAATAAGAGAATATGAATATGGGAAGAAGGTGTGGTGGAGGAAGGTCATAGGAGGATTTGAAGGATGGAGGGATGAAAAGTGGATTTGATCAAAATAAAATGCATCAGGGAAGAGGGGGAAAAAGATGCCCCTTCCTCCCTCTGTTCTCTCCCTTTCCCTCCCCCACCTCCCTTTTTCTGTACTTTCCTCCTTTCCTTTTCTTCATTTTTCAAGTTTTTGATAGCAAATACATTGATATTAGATCTAAAATTCATAAACAAATAAATATTTACTTGGAATCATTATTACTATGTAGCTCACATTCTATTTTTGTAGATAGTTGTTATAACTTCTGAATTTCTGTTAAAAAAGAGAACATTGCCAGGGATTGAATAATGACCCTCATGCACTCTAAGCAAGCACTCTATTCTTGAGCAACATCCCCAATGAGAGAAAAGTCTTGGTGTACAGTTTTAAATATGATGTATATATTAATTAACCCTTAAGATATAATAATTATCACTGGTTTGACATAAACATACAACATCAGGGTGATTTTCTTCCACAATAAAGTAGGATTTGTGTCTCTTTGTGTGTAGATCATTTTCAAGCCAGAGCTGCTTCTTTTCGCATTAGATAGAGGTTAATACAAAGATTCTCAAACAATTAAAGGGCAAGGAATCAGTGACTATGGAAAAATACCGTTTCCTATTTACTTATCCACAAGTATTTCTCATAACAGACTATTAAAGAAAATATAGAAAATTCCAACGGGTAAATGTTCAGTTACTTATATCCCACACAAATCCCTTCAAAAGAAAAATCAACAGCAGTTCATATGACTACTAAGAGCTTAAAGCATTCTGCCTTTCTGTTTCCCCATGACTGAGATAAGACGCACATATGATGTGGTGCTACATGCACTCAGGTGGCTAAGACAGGAGGATCCAGAGTTTGAAATCAAAGTCAGTTTTGGCTCTATACTGAAATGTAAACCACTCCAAGATACATAGTAAAACCCTTGTCTCAAAACAAAATAAAATAAAGCAAAATACAACAAAAAATAAATGAAGAACCTACATCTTTGTAAGCCTATGTTACTGCATTATAGAAATCCCATGTGCTCCTTTCAAATCGCCCATCTCTAAATTTTCAAGTCACTTAGCATCAGCAAAGTCAAAAGTTGACATTTTGAAAGATTAACATAATTTTCCATGCTTAGCTAGACTGACCAAGAGCAATAGGTAGAAATTTCACATTACTAACTTAGCTTAGCTAGACTGACCAAGAGCAATAGGTAGAAATTTCACATTACTAACTTAGTACATTAGATGTTACTACCAACATTAGAGAAACAAAAATAGCTCCAAGCAAATACCACAAAGCAGTGTACACCAATAAATTACATATCTTAGAAGAATGAAAAAATTCCTAGAAACTTACAAACAACCATAACTGACTCAATAAGAAACAGAACATCTAAACAAACACGCTGAGCGTTTGAATTGTTTATCGAAGAACTTCTAACAAAGAATTTGTGGTTAAGTAGTTTCACTGATAAAATGTACTTAATGTTTAACTCCCAGTTAATACCAAACTTTCTTATACTGCTCCAAAGAATAGAAGAGAAAGAATGCCAGTCTGATTCTTTATTTCTGTCTAGAATATTTTGGGTATATTTGGCAAATACAATTGTATATAATCAATGTGTATAGTGTGATTTGATGTTCATTTACACTATGACATGATTTCTATGATAAGGTTAATGCATTTATCTCCTTACATAGTAACTCCTTGCTGTAGTGAGAATATGTAGACTCTACTTTCTCTCCAAATTCCAAATATACAATAAAATATTAACTATTCAAATCATATTATAAATTTGTTTACAAAAATTGATCTTTTACCTGAAAGTCTATATCGTTTGAGCCAAATCTCCACTTTTTCAAAGTTCAAGCCCTTGGAAAACACCACTGTCTATTCTTCTTTCCTTTTGTCATTCATCTTTCTTTAAACAGGGTGTCATTATATAGCTCAGATTAGCCTAGAACTCATTACATAGCTCAGGCTTGCCTCAAACTTTTGATTTTCCTGACTCAGCTTCCTTGGTGTTGGAATTACAGATTTGTACTACCATGCTCTGGTTACTCTTCATTTCTGTTAGAGTTTTTTAGATTCCAAAAATGAGTAAGGTCACACAGTATTTCTCTTTCTGTGACTGGTTTATTTCACTTAATATAAAATT
>LZPO01046802.1:2669939-2708296 GCA_001675575.1 Neotoma lepida
TTGGGGTAGGGAAAATAATTCAATCAAAAGATGCAAAATGAATAAAATAAAATGACTTTTCCCAGTTCTCCTTAAGCCAGCTATATGTTTGTTACTAGGTTCAGTTCAGTGAGGTGTAGAGAAAATAGTGGCACATTACTTTACTAGTAAATATGTTAAGAGACATTTTACCACCTAATTAGTGTGCCATCCATCTTCCTGCTTCTTGGAGAGGAGATTTGATGGCTGGAGACAAAGTTGTCATTTTGTCTATAAGGCTGGTTAACAGTGTCAGAGAGAAACAATAGAATCGTGCCCATGCTAAATCCTAACAAATATTGAAAAAATTTAAGAGTCAGGAATTTGCATACAGGTCAATTGTAGGTAAAACAGAAGGGAAATTCTATTCTGTTGTTTTGAATTGATTGACTTATTTTCAAAAAGATACTTGTTCATGCTCAACTAAGCTTTTACAAGAAGATGTGAATATGTATATGCATGCAATAACAGTGAAAAAAGTAGCCATGAATCAGAAGGAGAGCAGGAAGAGGAGGGTGGGAGAGTTTGGAGCAAGAAAAGGGAAGGAAGAAATGTTGTAGTTAGATTATAATCGCAAAAATAAAAACAGATGTGAGAGGGAGATTGAAACGAACATTTAGATACACTCGAAGAAATACACAATGTCTTCAGAGATATTCAGTAATTAACATGAGAAGGAAGAAAAGGGTATAAAATCTTGCATTTAAACTATCTGGCTCATTTGCTGGGTACATATTTTCATGTAAATTAATCAGAACTCAAGTGTGTCAAAAATATTGTAATGATAAAATACTATAATAAATAGAAATCTACTTTACAGATAGGATTTTGTTTTTCAGAATGTCTATGGCATGATTATGGACATATACAAACTCTGAAGCTACTATGATATCAGTGTTGTACCCAGAGCCCCCCAAAGACCACTAAGAGACCGAATCCTATGCAAAAGCAAAGAGTCTTTTTACTATTACAAGTTAACTTGGGACTCTGTCCGTCTGACACAGCAGCAGAGCAGGAGAGACCCTGAGTAGCAATGGGGCAGGGTTTTTAAAGCAAGGAGGGGGTTGGGGGTCTACAGACTACATAGGAACAGACTCAGGATTGGTTTATGTGAATGGCAATCATATTAGTAACTTTTAATTGGCTAGGGTTAGTTGAGGGTTACAGTTATCATTTTTAGGCAGGCCTGCACAAGTCCCAGGCTTTGTCCTTGAGCTGCCATGGAGGCTGGCTGGCCTAGCACATACTGACTCTGGGGACTGGCTCTGTGGGCCAGGCTCTGTCCTTGACTCATGCACTTAGATCTAAGTTGGTGAGGGGTCCCAGACAGTAAACAATTGACTGAACCTTAAGTGGTCAGAATACATGCAGAAAGGGAGCTACTGCAAGGACTATGTCTTTTGTTCATGGCCCTCCAAGAAACTGCTTGGTCAAATCTCAGGAAACTGAAATTGAGGCCTGATCTCTGAGAGAAGACTGAGCAGTCTATTATGGTGTCTGGTTTGTCCTTTCAATCAGCATTTGAAGTATTGTGCTCCTCCAACCAAAGAAAAGTATATGCTTTAAAAAAGCAAATTCTTAAGTCTGGTAGAAACCTGAAAGCCATGTCTGACTCCATAATTCCTCTTCTGCCAGATTATTTGTTGTAGAATAATCAATTCAAAATTTTTCATGTCTATAAATGTAAGAAAAAGCAAGTCAGGTTTCCTTTTAAATGCTGTTGTAAAACGTCTAGGTACCACATGGCTGTGTTCATTTGACCTCTCAGCAGCTGTGAGGACTCACAGAAGATCAGTACAGGATTGAGAGCACTAAATTTTTGGCATGGAAGGGAGAGAACTCATGAGGGAGCACATACGGGGCTCACAAGATTCTTCCCCTTAGGATATATAAGCATTTGGGTTGGTGGATGAATCATGGGGCATGGGCAGTGCTCACAACACAAACATATAGGCATATACAAGACTTTCCTTGGTGGTTTATCCACCCAAAGTCACCCACACTCCTGTAAGATGCCCTAATTAGTTTAATTATCCCACCAAAGCATCTCTTGGATAGAACAGTTTCTTTGATATGTTTCCTGTGCCCTTTCTGGAGATGAAAACACATTTTTATATCTCCCTGGGGAAAGGTAATGCAATAAATATATATACAAACTAACATTCATCAATTGAATTCAGAATATGTTAATTAACTAAACATCTTTGCAATTAGTAATGGTGTTTTTTTTAATTTTCTCACTTCATCCTTGTCACATAGTTTCAGTGACATTCATCATTTTTCAGTTCCTTGACATGTCATGAATTTTCTACTCTAAAGACTTGGCCAATTGTACTTTCCATCCAAAAGACTCTTTCCTCCTCGAGGTAAATCCCATGAACTCTTCAGGGACTAATTTACAAATGATTAGAAAAAAAAGTGTTGCTGAGCCGTTTTTTGAACATATGTACTTTAGTTACAAGACTTATAAGTTGAAAGAAACAAACAAAATACTTAGCATAGTACCAGAAATAGATGTGCTCATAAAATCCCTTGGATGGATAGAGTGCCATTATTCAATGGTACACCAAAAGTCACATTTAAAGGTACACATGGTAAATGAATTTGAGGTTTGTGGAGGTATGTAAGCTTAATGTGTTACTTTGATCTGTAAAGATTTAAGTAATCTATTTAGGTCTAAACAATTTTCAATGATAGTTACCTGCTCATATCCTACAGTAGTAACTAATTTCAATTATCAACCTGATTGGACTAAGAAACATGTAGGGTGTTAATAAACCAGATTATTGTGAGGAAATTCCCATAGAGAATTAGCTGAGAAGAAGCTAAGACTTAGGTTGATATGGGCAACACCACCTCATAGGGTTCCCTGTGCACTGAGCTGAGCACATCTCTCTGCTTCCTGAGTTGCTCACAGCAAGTTCCCATTGCAGTACTGTGAGCCTCTCCTACGGCCCTGCCTTTGTCTCCATGATAGGCTCTATCTGTTGAAATGTGACCTAAAGTTAAACTTTTTTCTAAAATTTTTTCTAGTCTGCATATAATCATGACAAGAAGAAAGGTAACTAACTATTGCATAGTCAAAAGCCTTTGCCTAATTAACCACAAGAAAACTGAACCCCATCATAAAATTTGTAGGAGCAGTACAACATATGAGAGCATGCATGGAACATTTAAAACAGAAGAAATGATAGGTTTCATGGGACTTAGATAACATAGTTGTCACATCTTAAGAAATTAATATACTAAGGGATGAATGTGTCCAAAATACAGCTATGTTTCATTTGGAAAGGAAGAAAACTATTAGTAGTAGTTTATTTTCCTCTATTGTTTTTGTTAGCTTGTATGAAGCAGAGTTGGCCCTTCTTACGTCAAGTGCTTATTTAGTTAATGTTAGTAAGGAAAATGAAAAAGTTAGGGCCTGTTAACTCACTTGACTGGAAAATGGAAAACAGAATCTGGACTTCAAACTCTTTTGTATTGAGCAGGGGAATGTTGGAGATCCTGACTTTAAATTCGAAAAAAATTGACTCATCTAATCTGAACAATTGATTCTGATCTCAGCATTATATTTTTATTCCTTCCTTAGAGTAATGAGAAAAGCAATTGGTCACACTCTGTGGAAGGGGTTTAGTGGCCATAGGAGAGCTGAACATGAGGATTATATTTTTAATAATAGAATACTGGTGAATATAGTTGAAACATGAATTGTTTGTGTTTAGTAGGGGAACTTTATAAAAGGGTTTTCTTTTCTCTGATATCTCATATTATTAAATATTGGTCCTGACAATGGATTATGGTATTTCCCTGTGCCAGCTAAAATAGTGCTACCATGAGACTTGGGCCTACAGTCTTAAAGTTTAGGAATGATTTCTTTAATATAAGAAAATGTCATTATTTCAAAGTTTATGCTAATAGTAGACTGTTATTAATATTTTAACACATTGATACATTTTTAATGAAGAATTGTAAGTTTCTATAAGATACTACTTCATCTTATGAGGAACAGAAAATTTCTGCATTATAGGTAGTCCTGTGTTAGATAACCCGAGAATGCCTTTCTTTTACTAGCAGGCTTACATATCCCTGTCTCATTGACATCAGACTTGTCCGTGTAACCTGAGGCATCCTTTCTTGCAATATTTGCCACATTGGTGGAATGATGAGGATCCAAGCTAAGGCAGTTATAGGACCTGGCCTTTCCATTTCCTATGACTCCCTTAGGTGATACGTATTATATGGATGCTCTCAACGAGTTAGGAGAGCACAAGAGATCCACTTGTAGTTTCCTGGAATCTAGATTTTCCAAAGGAGATTTTAGTACTGACCTTTTTCTAAGCATCCTAGTGTGTATAGTGCACTCTTGCTATAAAGGCCCTATGTTCTGTTACTTCCAAGTGTCTTGTTTAACTGCCCATTACCCCAAGTTTCAAGTGTTACTCATTAGTACCACAATTTCTGTCCCATTTCCTTATCATTTTGCTAATATAATAAGCTGAATATAGATGTTGGCATGGGACGTATTATTCCCATTAATTACAATCTTAAGATCCATTTGTGTTTCATGAAGACTTCACTATCCCAAATATGATGATTTCTTCACATTATTATAATACAAAAAGGACAATATTGGGTTTCATTTTTACATCCATTATTCTCATATGCAAGTATTTATTGGGATTACCTATCCTGTCAGCTTCTTATCAAATTGTGTCCAGGGCATATTCTCTTTTCATGTAACCAGAGCCTCAGTAAATTTTGAAGCTCAGTAAATGATGCCAAAATTCAGCCATATTTGAGAAGCTGAGGTTTACAGAGAGATCCTCACACTTTAATGTGAATGCAAGCCATCTGGTCATCTTGTTCACATACTCCATTGGAATGGAGGAAGCTCAGAAATACTGCATTCCTAACAAGTTCTCAGGTGATACTATTTGAAGACACTGGTTGTGTAGCCAGGACATAGTGTACTATGAATATCTATATTATAAGGCCATTTCAGAACATTTAATTAGCCTAGTAATTAAATGTATTTAAGGGGTAGAATATGATATTTCTGTGCATGCATATAATATGTACTGATCAAATCAGGTAATTAACATTTCCATCTCCAACTTACCACTCTCCATGTTAGTAACCATGTAAATCCTGTTGTCTAGCTCTTTCTAAGTCCATAATAAGTTGTTTTGGGTTATAATCCTCACATTATGATGTAAAACATTAGAACTTATTCTTTTGTGTAATGGAGTTTTGGTACCTATTATCTAATCTCTATTTTTCTCTCCCCCTACCATTCATAAACTTTAGTAACCACTCTTCGACTCCATTTTTATAAGATCAACATTTATGCTTCCACACATGAGTGAGAACATATAGAATTTGTCTGTATCTGGACTATTTGACTTATTGTAGTATCCTCTGGTTCTATCCATGCTTCCACTAATAACATTTCATTATTTATTATGAATGAACATATTCCCAGTGTGTGTGTACTACATTGCTTTCATCCATTTATGTGTTGATGGGCATCTTCGCTAAATCTAATCACTGGCTACAGATAAATACAGTATTATAGATATCTTTTAGTAGACTGATTTCAATTCCTACAGATACATACCCAGTACTGGTATTTTGGAGACCATATGATAGTAATTTATTTCATCTTTGAGGAGCATGAATACTATTTTGCACAATAGCTGCATTAATTTGCATTTCCACTAACAGTATGTAAGAGTCTCCCTTTTCTGCAGAGTATTTTATTTTTGTTTTCTAATATTTTAATTAATTCTTTGAGAATTTCATACAATGAAATTCTATAAACGTGTAAAATTTATAGTATTTTAAGTGAAATACTGTAATTTGTGGCTATCACAGAACATTTTACTTCCTCCTCCTGGTTCTAAGGGCTACATTTAGAATTTTACTTAGGTATGATTGTTTGCACCTCCCTTTCATATTGTATATGAGTGATTGAGTGCTAATGAAAAGCACTATATGCTCCACTTTAATAAAATACAGCTGAGGTTTGCACAGAGAGAAGCAATGCATTATACAATTTACCCTTTTAATAGGACTTAATGGCCTTGAAATGTGAAAGGCTATGCTCTACTGGCCCTTAATCAAAGAACTTTAAAAGGATACCTAGCAAATCAATATATAATCATAATAAAAACGTTAAATGAACTTTTAACAGATGCTAAACAAGTTCAACCCATTTAACAAGTTGAGTCTATTTGGTGCGACCTTTTCTGTCTGAAAAGAAGGCATTTATTATAAAATTAAAGCTTATCTACATTCTTAAAAGATCCCAGTAACACATAAGCTACTTTCTTCTTGCACAAAATTCAAGACACAAGAGAAACACCAGAATATATTGTAGTGTTTCTAGGTTTGGGGATTTTAGTAGAGTTATCATGAACTGTTTCATTTCTCACTTGCATTGCATCCTCTCCTACTTGTGCAATGCCAACATTAAATACTAATATTGCTGAATAACTACTGAATCAGTTTTGAGGATCTAGCCTCTATTGTTACTTCTTCCATCTATTACAACTTTACCAATAAGAAGATAACAAAAGTGTCATTTTACTGGCCTGTAAAATTAATTTCTAACATTCTGAAGTTTGTAGACTTCAGACTGCTTTAAGCTATGTCCCTATGATAGTCCTTTGTATTGTGCAATTGTATATCTTTTCATTTTAAGCTATGGATTTACTTGAGACAGGGTCTTACTATGTAGCTATGTATCTAGCCTATGCTGGCCCCAAATCTGCTATGTAGCCCAGGTTGATCTCAAACTTGTGATCCTTCAGCCATCACACCTTTCCCCAAACTAAGAGAATGAATTACAGGGTGCATGTCATCATGCCCAGCTCTATTGTACAGTTAACACACACACACACACACACACACACACACGCACACACACACAGAGAGAGAGAGAGAGAGAGAGAGAGACAGANGAGAGAGACAGAGACAGAGACAGAGACAGAGAGAGACAGAGAGAGAGAATGAGAGTGAGAGGGAAAGACAGATAGAGATATATGAGTTTCATATTTGATAAAATGTTGTCCAGGAGCTTATGGCTCAAGTCAGAAGGAAGAACACATACATTTTCCCTCTTCTCACAAGATTCCATTGAGGTGATAAAGTAAATGGTACAGATGGGATAAATCCATTCCAATTATGGGACAGTGATTCGAATGTAGTTTTGAAGATGGAAAGGGGATATAGTTATGTTGATAAACTAGCAAAGAAGAAAACATGATCCAGAAAACACACAACAAAAATACACCTTTAAAAAATGTAAAACTCGCTGAGAAAGACAATTTCTACCTGGCAGAGCGCTGAGCAAGGCTCATAAAGAAGAGAGAGCAGACGTGGAGGAAGAGCAGGTGTGGGTGCTTGATAATTGTTCCGGTGGGTAAATATGGAATTGTCCATAGAATAATAATAATTTGCTCAGCCAACAAAAGAATGAAAAGAAATTCCAGGAATTCAGTCATACACAGAAGACAGGGAAAATAATCAGGCCACATTATTCATCATGTTCCATACTCTAGGAACTGTTCTTAGTCCTAGAAATATAATGGAATGCTTCAGTGTCTACTGTCATAGAATGTGTTGTCTCACAGTCAAGTCCACCAATCAGAAAATAAACCAATAAACATGTGTGCTCAGTAATAACAGCCAGGGAAAAGGAGGAAGGAAGCAGGCAGCCAGGATAAAGAGTGGAGAAGTGGTATTTCTAACTAGGAGTTAAGGGAGGGCATATGTAAGACTGTAGCAAAGGCCTGATGGCAATAAGGACTCAAGTGATGAGGGAGGCTGCAGTTTGAGGACTATCAAGGAGATCAGATAACAAAGATATAATAAGCAAGTGATAGAGTTAGACAGAAGAAGCAAGGTTCTTTAAGATTGTAAGGGCTATACTTTTAAGAGGCATAATTCAAGGATAACTCACATTAGAATGAGGAATCAGGTGTCCTGCATCACATTTTAGCACATAATTTGAGTAAGCAAATCTAGGGGAGGTCTGTGCAAAACTTCATCTCAAAAGCCTGTACATAGTGCCAAAGTATCGAGAAATTCCTCAACTCCGAATTTTTCAAAGTTGGAGCTGGCTCATGAAACTACTATTATTTTGCTTATAAGCTGTATTTTTTATCATCTGTAGAAGGATTGGTAAAGGGAAAGAGTTAAAGGCTTAGTCAGGGAAAATTACTATCCAGTGATGGGGAAATGTTCTTACCTTCTTCCTCCTCTCAAGCCCCACATCCCTAAAACCTGAATATCTTAGGGCATAGTGGTAAGTAGGTTTTCAAAACTGAACAAGCTCAGCAGAGGCCAAGGTCGTCATTGTATCACTTCAATCAACTGTGCCCTATCCACTTGGATTGATCTCTTGGCAACCAGTTCTGGGTGACAGGCCACGAATTTGTCCTGGGGTGCCTCATTTGCTTCTTCATTTCTTCCCTTTTAGACCTCTGATTACTAGCGCAGGTGGTTAACTAGTCACCTCAGGCAACTGTAACTTACTTTGTACTGACTTTATTTTGCACCATCATGAGTTCAAACTCGAAGAGGACCTTTAACCTCATGGGATAGAAACTTACAGATAATTCAGTGTTCTTTGAGGTGGAACATTCTGGAAAGCATTCTGTTATACATCTCTGGTAATCCCGATGGAAATTCCTTTGGCTCCTTATAATAGTGGTCATGGTAATGCGCCATCATTCTGGCATTTCCTTGGTTCCAGTTTCAGTTTTCCTATACCTTCGCCACTGTCCTGGAAGTCATCTCTCAAGGAAGTTCACACAGTTTTCGTAATTTGCTTCTAAGAACTTGAGCTGAGGCAGTTTCTTTGGGGGGGGGGGGTATTTGGGATTACTTTTGGCTCTTTCTTTCTATTTACAACCCACCTGTCCATCACAGCAAAACATCAGTTTGGAAGTGAAAATTCTAGTTTTCTTCATTATCCACATCTTGCTTTGCTGCAAAAAAAATTCAACTATGTCCAGTGATTTGCTTTCCTTCATGTTTGCTGTTGTTGGCTCAAAGAAAACAATGAGGTTGCTGACACTACTCCTGTTCAATGCATTTAATTCGAGACTGAATAGCTCACATGGGCTGCACTGATCCCTTATTGCCAAGCGCATTTGTAATGTAAACGTACAAAGAAGCTTATGAATGCACAAATTTTGTATAATTGGGAAACATAACTTCAGAAAACATAGTGCCACTGACTTAAATCACAATCTAGATCTAATAATTCACATTTCTCAGGTACTGCTAACGTTTCTTAAAGATACATAACATTATTTTGTAGACTCAGTAACTTTGCAGAGTAAGCAAAGAAAATGTGTCTGCCGTCACAATACTGATTTTTAAACTAAAAATTGATGTGGTTAAAACAGGTAGTTGGTATTCAGCACACCAAAGGGCCGACCTAATTGTTGAAAGCCACACAATCAGGTGAAAGGCATAAAGGCTGAACAACTTAATGAAGTTAGAAGAAAAGTAAATATGGAAGAAATTCTTCACTCACTGTTGCATTCTGCAGTCCTATATACTTTCACGGGCAGTGTAGATGTGATGATTGTGAAGAATAAGTTGCTAAGAAAAGTCAGAGGGGAAAGCAAAGCAATTTCCTAGGAATTATAGCCTCATACAGGACAGGAGTCTGTCACTAAAATTACTATCAGAAGCCCCACATGTCAATGGTTAGCCCTTTTCTAACTCTGCCCTATCACCTTGGATTGGTCTCCTGGCAATCAGCCAAGTCAATGAGGCATTGATGTTCAAAACTGTGACTTGGTCATGTTTATCAGGTAGACACTTTTACCAACATCTGATATGAGTATAGATTAAAAAATCAGTAGATTTAGTAAAAAGTGAATCAGTTTGATGAAGGTTATATTTGGTGGCTGTTTGATTAAGAAAGTTGCTTTTAGAACATTTCAGGATTACGGTGATTAGGAAAGTTGTAATTCCAGCTCGGCAACTGGAATCAACCCTTAGGATGGTTGATTACCTTTTCTACAGCTCATCTAGAAGACAATGGGTTTTATGAGCTACTCTTCATCTATAATACTGTTTACACAATGTTTCCCTTGAAAAATAAAGAAAACACCACTGATATTCCCTGTCACCCATTTACTAAAAGGACTGAAGTCTATGGGATTCCAGCTCTGATAAGCCCAGATTGAAATTTGTATCAAGTTTCAAATCATCCAGTCTTCTAAGGTCACATAGCTCACTGCCAAAGGTCAGTTTTACAATTTTATCCAATCTTATCACCACCTGGACTTGTCTCCTACATCCTTTAGTGAAAACTACATTACTTTGAAGTTGAAGGTTGTATTCAGGCAGGCAGAACAGCCTTACTCCCACCTTGAGTTGGAACAGATAATGGATTCTACAAAGCAGGTGTCCAACCGGTCAAGGTCATCACACAATGAGTCACTGTTAATATCTGAATTGCAGTTGGGGACAGACTCAGCAATGACAGGTTAATTTGATAAGTGTCCTTTTGTCTTGCTATCATAGTGGTCTGAGACTATGGAACAAATCAAATGAGAAAATCTGTGACTGCCTTAGAAGGTTATGTCTTTGTTAATCCTGTAGCGCCCAGCAGGCCAGCAAAATACATCGGTGTATTTGGATGATTTTGCTTCCCAGGGGCCATTTGTTCAGGGAAAAAAATGGAAAGTGGAAATATAAAGTCAGTTTTCTCCTGACATTTCCAAGGATGAATACTTCTGAAGGACAAACAGGCAATCTCTCTTTAGAAACAGTCAATCCAAAGAGCTCAGAAAGTCCTTCAGAGTTGCAAACAGAAGATCAGATCACAACTTCAAGGGAAAATGCAATGCAAAAAATGAGAAGACTCAGCTACTGGGAAAGAAGAGGAACAAGAACGAGCACATTACAAATTGACATTTCTCTCAGCGCTGTACTCAAGTTCCAATCATAGACACTAACCTAAAGTCCAGACTCAAAGGCACCAAATGTGTGAGGGTTATGAATGATTCAAGTAAAACAAAAGGGGTTTAAGTTTTTAGGATGTTTAAAAACACAGTAGATAAGATAAAAGAGTTTTAAGGAAATCCTTGAAGGACATTTAGTTAAGGTGCATGTATTAAAATTAGTTCACAGCCAGGGATGTAATCTGATTGCTAGAGAGCTTACCTAGCATTCCAGAGGCCCCTGGGATCAGTCCCCTGCCCTGCTTAAACCTATTCTGGTCATGCGTGCCTATAAGACAAATGTTCAAAAGGCAGAGATAGGAGGATCAGAAGTTCAAGGTCATCCTTGACTACACAGCAGTTTGAGTCCAGCCTGAGATATATCAGATCCTGTGTCAGAACAAACCAAACAAACAAGAATCTAGTTTGCAATGCTGTATTTAACATGATACTCTGCTAAATAGCAGAACATCAGAAACAAAGGATTATACATTTAAGTTACTATATTTCCATTTGTACTTAACAAAGGGGCAGCAAACATTTCTATAAATCATCATATTGAGAAGAAGATACAAAAATCCTTTAAAGGCTTAACAGAGGGAGCACATATTAATATTAATTTATAGAAATTTGTCCACATTTTATGACAGACAAAGCTAACCAAAGGTGATGTGTTGAACTGAATTATACACTTGACAATGGATCAGTATCTAAACATCATAAAAAACTAAACATTTTACGTACCCAAGCTCCAAATAATCCAATTAATTAATGAACAAATGATCCAAATAGACAGTTTTCAAAAGAAGTACAATAAGTATATGAGTAAAAAGTTCAGTGTCCTTAGCCATCAGGGGAATGCAAACTAAAACTACCCTGAAATTCTACTTCATCCAGTAATAATGTTTCTCATGATGAAAGAAAACAGCAAATGCCAGCAAGTTTGCAGGAAAAACCTAACCTATAAGGGTTGGTGGTAGTGTCAATTAATCCAACCACTGTGGGAATCCGTATGGAGGTTCTGAAAAAAAAAAACCTAAAAATAGAATTCCCAAATAATTCAGCTATGCCACTAGTAAGTGTATACTCCAAAGGAATAAAGATCAGCGTGCAACAGAGCTACATATACCTCCATGCTTATCATGGCACTAGGCATAATATCTAAGTTATGGTATCAGTGTCAGTGTCCACCACTGGATGAATAAAGACAGTGTATCACACATGCATAATGTAATTTATTCAGCCATAAAGAAATATGAAATCATATTGTTCACAGGAGAAGAAGAATGGAAGTGAAATCATGTCAGATAGAATAAGCCATGATGATTGCCACATTTTCTTTCTTATATGAAATTGAGAGGAGAGGATGGCAAAGGAGTATAATTTGGGGAGTGGATACAATAAAATAAGTTAAGTGCATTAATAGAATGGTCACAAGAAGACCATGACTCTGTATAATTCTTGTCTATTAACAACATAATCAAAGAACACTTTGAGAGCCCATTGTATCTTTAGAACAGAGGAGCCCTAATTATGAACTCTTTACCACGTTCTCTTGTTGCTTTGCTGTAGCAATTGTAACAACATTTGTACCAGGAGCTCTGAAACTAACAAAGCCTATTACCTCCCTCAAAGAGTCAACACCACAGTAACTGTGTAGGAAAGGTCTGCCTCTATGTTGTAAGATTATGATGTCCTTTCTTTCAAAAGGTACAGTTGCCCAATAAATACATTTTGTGGATGTACTGTATGTTGAACATTGAACCAATTGGTAGGTACAGAGTGACAGATTCCTTGGACATAAGCATCTTTGATATGGGTTGGGGGAGATAATTAAGTAAACAAATCATCAGGTGCTAAGAAGAAAATAAATAACTAGCACTATGACCTTAAGGTGGGAGACTGGGGTAGCCTGTTTTTCAGCTGGGCTGCTTGGTGGGTTAAGAAAAAATATTGTTAAGCAGCAATAACAAGCCTAATTAATACAGTAGCTTGAATATTCAAAACGACAAATAATGGAATGGACAATGAGCTAACATTGTCAATATGAGTCCTTGTTGTCGATCACATGACCCATGAGTGGTTTGAATCTGGAAATGTGGACATGCAGAATAAATGGAACAAATTGCTTGGATAGAGAATGAGGAAGAGCTTCAGCAAGAGAGACAGCATTATGACAGTGCTTTGTAGTATTACTTCTTGATCCTTAATGTATCCCCTGTTGTCCTAAAAATGAAACTTATCATGTTTAGTATTCTTTGAATGATTTTAAACAAATTAACTCATGTATAGGAACTATATTCCAGATACTACTGTCCACTTTTTACAAGTAAAGAAGCTGGAGAGCAGATGCATTAAGGAACTTTCCTATAGTAGGTTGAATAATGTGTCCCCACAGATGTGCAGGTCCTAGTCATAAGAAGCTCTGAATTTATTTATGGAGCAAAAGAGGTTTTGCAGATGTAATTAGGTTTGGGATTTTGAGATGGCAACACCCTTCTGGACTATCTAGGTGGATTTAACATAATTACAAACTTTCATAAAAGTCAGAGGAGGGGATAGAGACAGAAGTGGGACTGATGTGTCCAAGAGCCAAAGAATGCAGGTAGTTTCTAGAAACCTGAGGAGACAAGGGAATAGATTCTTCCTTAGAACCACCAGAAATGAATGGTGCTGTAAGTTTAGTCTAGCAAAACCGACTTCAGGTTTCTGGTGTCTCAAACTGTAATATAATAAATTTATGTTATTTGTGTTGCTATAAACCACTACAATTGTGGTGATTTTTTTATAGTAACAATAAGAAGTATGTTCCTCAAGGCCATGGAAATACAAAATAACAGAACCAGGATTTAAATGGAGTTCATCAGGTGGCACGGCAAGGAATTAAACCTCTGTGCCACAGGGCCTATCACGGGCAAAAAACAAATTAACTGTTGAGTACTCTGCCCTAAATGGAACATCTGTATCATATCTCCAAGACATAGGGTGCATTATATAAGATATGGCAAAAAGACTGTAAGAGAAGAATGTTACAAAACTCTTTCTTCTGGACATGATATAACCATTGCAATCTTGAACACATAGCAGCTATTCCTACCCATATAAGTTCTGCATCAAAATAAATAAATAAATAAATAAATAAATAAATACAAGGAAGTAGAAGGGACACTAGTTGGGATGAAGAATGAGAATGAAATCATCAGGAGAAGGTGGCTAAGAGATGGCAATAGGGGTGAATATGATCAAAGTAAATTCTGTACATGTATGAAATTGTCAAAAAGAAAAAGGGGAAATTGAGGATGTCCTCAATTTTCTTACATTTCAGTGGCCCTACAGAACTGAAAGGGGGGAGGAAATAGAAGAGGAAGAGGGAGAATGGAAGAAAGAGAGGTCCCATACCAATTGGTGTGTTCTAATCCCCTTTCCTGTTCAGTAAGGCCAAAGGCTTGCACTCTTAAAGTTAGGGGGCTAGTAGGTATAGGAATTAGCAAGTTACACAAAATTCACATGGTTGAATAGAGAGAGGCCCCCCCCTGGTCTCATGTCTCTGTGAGACTAAAGAAAGGAGGCCCTGTGACAAATGCCAGCATTCAGGCTTTCTGAATCTTGCATTTGTCATTAGTATCTTAGGATGGTTGGGAACGGGGACAGTTATCAGCTTTCTGCTTCTACAAAAGTATAAGACGTTCTCACAGTAACAATCTTTTGGTTGTTGTGTTTCCAAGATTCAGCTACAAGTGCATACTGTTTGCAGCCCCGCAGCTTGCTGATCCAAGCATTTAGGCCACAAAGGGTGATTGAATTAAACTGAACATTTGTTATTGCCTGCTTCCAACAATGATTTTCAAACTTAAGGTCCATATATATATATATGTATATAGCCTGGGGATGAATTTCATTAACCACTCAGGTAGTTTGGCTGGGGCTGTTGAGAAGGAATTTCAGCCTCTGGGTGTGATGCTTATGCTACTGATCTGGAGTCTACACTTTTCAAGGTCTTAGAAAATGAGAACTCACTCTCCAAACATTATACAGAACGCAAGTTAGGCAAATTGTGATCGTTCCATAAAAGTTTATGAAGATGCCATAGAAATGGACTACTTTTCCGTTTAAGCACTTCTTCCTGCAATAAAGGGACATTAGACTTCGGAGTTCAATTGCAAGAGTTGGAACAGAGCCCTAACTCGCTGCCCCAGGTTCACTGCTCTCTTCTTCCACAGGTAGGGGAAGGAGGGGTAGAGTGAGGAAGGAAGGGATGGTCCACGAGCTCCAGCATTGAGATGTTCCCCTTGGATTTCCAGCTTCTAAGGAGTGTTTGACCCTTTGAACTTTCGAGGTCTTGAGCGCACACATGCAACGGCGCGTCCCCCTCTGCGCCTTTGCCCAAGCGGAGGAGGCGGACGCGCTTGCGTGCGCGCTCAGTATAAATAAGTCCCAGGCGGCAGCCACTTGGCAGAACGGGCTGCAGGAGCCTCGGGCCATGGCGGGTGAGGACCACCCGTGGCAGGGCAGCATCCTCTACAATCTACTGATGAGCGCAAAGCAGGAGCGCGAGGCTCCGGAAGAGCCCCAGGTGCGCATGGGGGCTCAGTGCTGGGGTTGCGCCTGTGGCGCTCAGCCCGTCGCGGGCGGGGAGGGACTGCCCAGCGGGCAAGCCGTGTCCCTCCTGTACCGCTGCTGCTTTTGCGGGGAGAACCACCCGCGCCAGGGCAGCATCCTCTACTCTATGCTCACTAGCGCCCAGCAGTCAAGCGCAGTGACAGAGGCGCCCAGGGCGCGATTCGGTGGTCCGTGCTGGGGCTGCGCCTGCGGCAGCGCCGAGCGCCTGGTGGCCAGAGAGGGGCAGCCGGCCGGCCAGGCCCCCTCGTTCCTGTACCGCTGTTGCTTCTGCGGAGAAGAGCACCCTAGGCAGGGCAGCATCTTGTACAGCTTGCTCACTAGCGCCAAGCAGACGCACGTGGCTCCGGAAGCGCCCGAGGCACGTCGCGGAGGCGAGTGCTGGCAGCTGTCCTACTGTACGCAGAGTGTGAGTAGCTCCGAGGGGGTGCAGAGAACACAGGCCATGACGTTCCTGTACCGCAGCTACCTGTGCAGTGAGGAGCAGCCCCAGCAGAGCAGCGTTGCCTCTGGCACGCCTGGGAGCGCGGATCAAACGCCCGCGGCTCCGGAAGAGCAGCCCAGGGCCCCCTGGTGGGACGCCTCGTCTGACGTGCAGCGTCCATTGGCACTCAAGAATCCACAGGTGGTGTGCGAGGCAGTGTCGCGTGGCCTGTTGAAGGCGATGCGCTTTGTCAAGTACTTGCCCTGCTTCCAGATCTTGCCCCTGGATCAGCAGCTGGTGCTGGTGCGGAGCTGTTGGGTGCACCTACTCATGTTTGAGCTGGCCCAAGATCACCTGCACTTCGAGATGATGGAGATTTCCGAGCCCAACGTGCCGCCGCAGATGCTCACCACCAGGCGGCAGGAGACCGAGGGCGCAGAGGGCGCAGAGGCCGCAGAGGGCGCAGAGGCCGCAGATTCCCCGACCACAGAGCAGCCACAGACGGAGTCCTCCACAGAGGCTGGGCACCTGCCCTTAGCCGCCACAGTCCAAGCCATACAGAGCTTCTTTATGAAGTGCTGGAGTCTGAACATCGATACCAACGAGTATGCCTATCTGAAGGGGACCGTGCTCTTTAACCCAGGTAAGCATGTGCACTGTCTCTCCAGGTCAGAAAAGCCCTGTACACAGGCACTTGGGAGTTTTCAGTGGCTGTAAGGGTGTTGGAGCCTAACCTGAAGCCTCGTGACAGACTCTGCAACTTGATGGACGCATCCGGAATACCCCGCCAAGTTGGTGAGCTTCAGCCAGAAACTCGGTACTGGATGAGGTGGGTGAGGAGTAAGCTTTTTACTTGGCCCTCTACTTTTATTAGCTGCTGCTACAGAAGTTTCTGCCTTCATTGGACATGGCTCTTTCTTCCCTCTTTAGCTGTCCCTGAAGTCCAGTAGTATAACTTTTTAAAAAGTTTTGCTCATTTCACACAAGCTCTACTTACATTTCTGTTTTCCTAATTGGCCTTTAAGATGAACTTGTGCTGGGTGGTAAGTCTCCCCAAGCTCCTCCCCTCGGGAATTAGTAGTTCAGCTCAGCCCAGATTCTGCATGTTTGCAAACACAAGTGGCTTAGGTGATTTCTGAGGCCATCTGAGAAACGGTTTTCTCCCTCTTTCAGCCAACTGTTAATCTTGCTCTATTGAGATTGAAAGTGGAGGCCAAGGTCTCAGCTTTCAGAAATCGGTATTTTCAGTAGTTTCCCACTTTCCTTGACCCTCTTTCACATCCTTTGCCCCCTGCCTTACACACACACACACACACACACACTCCCCCTCCCTCCTCCTCCTGTCTGTCTCTCCTTCCCTCCCTCCTTCCTCCCTCCCTCCCTGTCCATCTCTCTTTCCTTCCCTTTCTCCCTCCCCCTACCTCTCTCCTCCCTCAATCTTCCTCTATTTTTGAATACTCTCGGAGTTGGAGTTTGTCCTGCCAAATTGTATGTTTTTAAATAGTAATGCACCCGCATTTGTGCACAATGTAACGTCTGTAAAACGTGTGGCCTCTCTTTATTGATTACCTTTCTGCATCCCCTTGTCTTTATGTTTAAAACCTTATATATAATAAAGATGCACACAGTTTTAAATTATATATAAACATATAAATGGGTTTTAACATAAGGAGATAAGTAAAAGATAAGGAGATATGTAAACTGTGGAATCCATCTGCCTTTTTTTTACTGTCTTTACATTGAAGTGAAGTTTTGTGTGGATGAAAGGGTACAAGTAGGGGGTGGGGCAGGAAGATGTGAGGGGGAGCTGGAAAGGAGGACCAAATAAAACAGTATGCCTAGGAATGCCATGAGGAAACCTCTTAGTTTGTAACGGAGGGTGTTAACAGCATGGACTGTTGTAATCAGAATTATAATCTATATGAAGTATTTTTTATTGTGTTGCTTTTTATAATTTGATATTTGCTTATAATAGGAATGCTTCTTTTTATCAGGATTATTATTTTTAAAGCATGATGCTTTTAAAATACTCTTCTGTTGAATTTTGTTAGAAAAAGGAAGCAGAATTAGATCATCATTTAAACAAAATCTGTTTGAAAGTTGCTTTCGAATCATCTTACATTCTATGATGTTTTTAAGTTTATCCTTTATAAAACATTTCAATGTCCCTAAAAGGATGCTTTCAAAAAATAGCAACAGACTTTTCTGTCAGTACTTTTCTCCAAAAGAACCCTTTGGAACATTCATTAGAATAATATTTTTTTAACTTTTTTTCTAATTTGGAAATCATGGTTAGTGAGTAAAACATTAATCCTTAGCATTTAATTCATTATGAACTTCTAGAGTTAATAACAGCTTGAAGTCCAATAATACAAAACACATGAGTTACAGTTTATGGCTGTGAGGTTTACAATCTAATGACTGGACAGTCAGTGTAAGTGTGGGAAAGAATGGCAAACTATGTGTAATCTGGCAAAACTTCTTATCACTATCAGCTGGCATATTTCTCTTGAAATAACATTAATTTCTTTTCTTTTTCACAGAACACGAACTGGAGCTATGATGCAGTCAGTTATATCCTAAGTGCACTTTTGTTGGTCACCACCAGTGTTTTCTAAATGTGTGTGCATAAACCTACTGAATTTGTGTGCATAAACCTGCAGCCCCTTTAAATTCAGTAGAAATGACTGCACGTTCTTTCATTCTTCAAAGTGGTACTTCTGAAAACGTAGGACTGTTTTTAGCATGTTATTCTTGCCACAGAAAACCCTTTTAACCAAGAAGCTTGACCACTTTTTAATTGGGAAGGGACAAATAAATTAATGTGGTCTAAAAACGTAAAGATCTCTGTGGTGAGCTGTTTAAAATAAAGAGATTTTTTTCCTACTTCCAGACCTGCCTGGCCTGCAGTGCGTGAGGTACATCCAGAGCCTTCAGTGCAGAACTCAGCATGTCCTCAGTGAGCACATCAGGATGATGCAGAGAGAGTACCAGATCAGAGCGGCTGAACTGAACAGCGCCCTTTTCCTGCTGAGATTCATCAGTGCTGATGTCATCACTGAACTCTTTTTCAGACCCATCATTGGTGCAGTCAGCATGGATGATATGATACTGGAAATTCTCTGTGCAAATTTGTGAAGGCATGAGGGCTAATCAAGTGCATTTTACTACAGAAGGAGGAGAAAAAGCTAGCTGTAAGCAGAAGAGTGCTAAATACTGTGAAATCAAACTTTCTTGTATTTTTACATGCATAGTATATTTGTATTCAATTGAAGAAATACTTTAGTTACAGACAGTGTTAAAACCCCTCTGCTTCATACTGGTTCCTTGTAAAGGAAAGCATTTACTAACAAATAACATAACTCCACATATCTTTAAAATCATGGCACTATGCTAACAAACTAATTTCACAAGTGTAACTTCTCTTTCCATTGACCCTGC
The DNA here is from genome assembly GCA_001675575.1 of Neotoma lepida. NCBI lineage: Eukaryota > Metazoa > Chordata > Mammalia > Rodentia > Cricetidae > Neotoma > Neotoma lepida. Next base: position 2,689,407 of record LZPO01046802.1, read on the forward strand.
CAAATAAAATTTATAATAACAAGTTTTAATAAAATTTAAGGTATTAACCATTAAGTTGACTGGAGAGAGTTTTCTTGGGGTTTATGTCTTCATTTTTTTTTAAATCTAGCTAACATAACTGAAGGTATGTTCATAAGTAACTCCATGAGATTTAATGTTATAGTATGTCAGTGCTGGTGAAAAGTTATTTTGTCTAGATTAGTTTCTAACTCCATTTACTGTATAAAAGATTGTCTTTGTTCCTACCTGAAACCTAAAAGGCAATCTGTGTTCTGAAAATGAAAAAAAATATTTTCATAGCTTGAATTTGCAATTTTCTGTATATAATTATGGATTTGACCTAAAGTTCCATAATAAGCCTACATTCTGTCGGGGCATCATCATTTCAGAAAGTTCAACATGACCATAAAACCCTAATTATATCCCACCTTCTAGGTACACTGTTTAGGTAACTGTGAAATTACACAATCTCGACATGTAATTATGAAGTTGCCTCCTGCAGCCCCTTTAAATGCAATCTATAGAAATATTTCTTCCTTGTTGTGAAATAAAATTCAAGGTAATATAGCTCTATTCACTTAGAAGAAGCACATTCCCTATTAGTAATCAGCTAATCTAGTCCAATGTAATAATTCATTTCAAGGGCTCTTTTTAAAAATTGGGATGGGGTCTTACTCTATAGCTAAGGCTGGCCTAAACTCAGTTTGTAGCCCACGTTGGTCTCCAACTCACAGAACTATTCCTGCTTACCTCCCCAAGAGTTGGGACTGTTGATGTACACAACTGTGTCCACCTCAAGAGGATCTTAAACACCTTCATGTGAAGATCTTGGTAGAAGTCTGGTGAATCCTATTGGCAACTTGTTAGGGTCAGGCATTCAGAGCAATGTAGCAAATGAAATACTTAAGATTTCAAAGGAAATTAATCATCTCCATGAACAATATTAACATTTAAATACATAATTATTTTACATGTGGTATAATACGTGCTTATTATCAAGATGTTAAATAAGAAACTGGTAGCAGGTGTACTATCTGACTTAAAAGCAATGGTCAGTGTAATTGTAATTTCAACATATCTTCATTTCTAGTGTAATAAAATCTGTAGCCCAGCACATAGTTATATTCAAAGTTAAGAATTATTAAGGTGATAATAGTAAGGATATATAGCTTGATCATAGGCAGAATGTGGAAGAACTCAAAGAAGGCCTCCTTTTGCTCTCTGCCTCCCAGGAAGTGTCACAGGGTATATTCTTCCCATAGCAATGAAAACTCACAAGCATATCTGCAACATTTCAATATTTCTTCCCTAAGAAACCCTTTAAGATTCAGAAAAGGAGTTATTTTTATTTTTTTATTGTGGCTGGTTATATAGGCTTCCTCTACCTAGCATACAGCAAAATTCCAAACATATAGAAGAAAAAGTGGTCAATGTGAATCACTCTCTAAAAATTATTTAGGTACTGAGTCACCCTTATGAGTTAGCAAAGAGTGGTAATGCTTCCTAAATCAATGTTCTCAGCTATCAGCTAAAAGCCTACCTTTTAAGCAGGCCCACCCTCGAACAGCAATCGGGTTAACTGCTCACTCTTTTTTGTGTATTCTGCCCCTTTGACCCATTGTCAGGATGTCTTTAAGCAGTGGAACTACACAGTAGTATGAGAACAACCTGTCACATTGATCCCACGCCCTTTAGGAAGCCCAGACTTAGCAGTTGAAATAAATCCCATCAACTTAAATTTAAAGTTGTGTCTAAGGTGACCAGTGGCTTCTTATCCTTGTTTCCTTCTGAATCATTTTATTCTTCACCTGATCCCTCTCATCTGTGGCCAGTAAGTTGAAGTTGACCTGAGCATCTTCCAAGGCTGAGGCAATGACATGATGATTAGGGACCACATGTAAAATGCACAATCCCCAAGACTTCATATGGATCACAGATTGCGGAGGCAGCATGGTAAATTTCCTTCTAGCAGAGGAAAAGGGTTCCAGAAGTAGTTTAAAAGTCATTAATGTCCTATTCATTCCCAATGCCTACCTCTGAGACATCTTTTTTTTCTTTTTACAAAATCAGTGTCCTATTCAATACTCCTAACTTCATGGTATTTCTTAACCATTTTAGGCTTTTTTTCACCCTGTCTTTTCATTTGGAAGGACTGCAAGGAAGAGAGTGGGGGGGCATCCCACCCTCACTTTTCCCCAGGGTACTCTTGAGCAGGAGTAGCAGGAAATATTAGATAGAAGTATAGCTAGAGAGAGACAGAAAACACAGAATAGCCTCGGAAGGGCCTGGATCCTTATCTATCGGGCCCCTGACTGCCTCTGCCAAAGGGCTTGCCAAGGGGTGGAGCAAAAGACCTCCCCCACCCCAGCACAGCCAAGTGCAGACCATCCCAGACACCTGGCAACCTTGCCCATGGTCAAATCATCCCCTTATGCAGCTCTGCTGTGTTAGGCAAACTCAGATCCCACAAGGAAACTTCTGTAGGCTCCCACAAGAAAGACAAAATAATTTTTCACCAAATATGGCACGTCTCATGGGCAGAGTTGTCACATATCCTGCCCCAAACTGCAGCTTTCAGCAGGAATCATGAGTTAAGAAAGCAGTTGGTTTGTTGAGCAAAATATTCAGAATCCACCAGAAGTTCTAGCAACATTTTGTTGATACGATGCCACTGAGCAACAGTTTTAACTTCTGACAACAACTAGAAGATCATATTCTTTCCATGGAGCCTGTACCTGTTTGGGGTTTAGCATAGTTCTATCGTGAAATTGAACTAGCCCACAGCAGACAACATCAGGTTTCAGGTCAGGAAACAGGATCTGAAAATTCAGTGTTCTGGAAAAACTAGGGGTTTTTCTTCAGCATCAACAGACACTAGACACTGTAGGAAAAGATAGTCTGGTGGCCAGTCCTAAGCACTGTCTACCCTACCAGTTTATATTGTCCATGTAAAAATGTGCATGTCAGGGCAGAAAACTCTTAGCTAATGAGCATTAGATATCTGATTTCACAAAAGCATATTTCTAAAAAGAAACAAACAAGTCACACCCCCTGTGAATTGTACTTCTAAAGCTTCAGTAATGTACCTCCACCCGAATGCTGGTTCCAGGTTTAGAGTACCTCCAATACACAAAATACCAAGTATAATTCTAAAGCCTGGCTACCTGTGGCACAAAGAAAGAGAATTGTGCCTAATGATAAGTGGATACAGTGTGGGAACACATATTAAAATATTATTTGGTGTAATAAGAAAGGAGAATCTATCCTGGGAATGGTGACTTGTACTTGTAATCCTAAAACTTGGGAGGCTGAGAGGAATGGCAAATTTGAGGCAAATTTGGACAACAAAGTGACTTCCAGGTCACCTTGAGCTACAGGATAAGGTCCACCCACCAAAAAATTAATGAGCTCAAGGTGGGGAAGAATCTTCCACTTTCACTATATAAATAAGCTTTGAAAATGCTAAGTGAAGTGAATCAGCACATGAATAAAATAAAATTAAGTGGAATTTTGAAAGGCAGAATATATATGAGCAATGAGTAGATGGTGGCTATTAGAAGTTATATATTTTTGCCTTTATCCTTTTTCAAAGATGGCTAAAAATCAATGAAGCTCCTGAACACTTAGATTTTTCTCTGTAAAGCAAACGAACTTCCTAAGTTCAAAGACTTCCACATGAAGTGGATTTGGTGGCAACCAGATACATGAAATCATCAAGTGTCAGGTGTTCCAGTAGACATGGCTCTGTCCTCCTCCAAGATATAACTAGTCTCCACTTAATATTTAGATATTGAATGCCGGATATTAAAAGATAATACCATCATGAGGAAATAATAAAAAGTTTGTTTCACTTTTGTTTTGTTTTCTGAATTTTTTTTTCTTTGCAGCTTTCTCTGATTGAAATGGCCACTGTAACTTGTAGGAAATTATAAGAATATGCCATTTTATATCAAACATTCAAATGCAATAGTCAGAAATACAAAGCTGTGAATGAAAATTCCCTTTCTTGAATAATTACAAGTTGAGTCAAGTCACTAGTGGTCCGTTTGCCATGTACAAGGTTCAGTCCCATTGATAAAGCCAAGCTGCAATGGAAAAGAAGGGTGGGGAATCCTAGCAGCAGACCGGCTGAAATAAGTGCCTAGAGTAGGTTTTCTATGACCTTTCTTTCCTTGTGCACAGAGAAAGAAAAGCACAAAAAGAGTAAACTCGTTGTCCCGATTATACTCTCTTCCTCTTCCCCTCACTTTATGGGGCGTTAACACTTTATGTACTAAATCATTAGAAGGATCCAGAGAGCCAACTCTCCAGGGCATGGATCTATTTTTTCTAATTTCTTAAGTATCTGTAACTATAGCCAGAGGCAATAGTTCTGCTGCTGTTCCCTACTACTGCTCACATCCCAGAATTTCAGTATGTTCACCTCCTTTGTCAGTCCTCAAATGACAATGGAGCTGTATGTAAAGAAACAGGGTAATTCTACAACCCCCCATTGTTGTCATCACTGTGTGGTTATCCCCACGATTACCTTCACTTTAGGATGTTTTAGAAGAAGGCTTTCAGCACTCCACATGTGTTCGTACTCAGATCTAAGATTTATTAGAGATGTGAGGATATGTTGCAGGCTCACATCAGGGAAAGAGAGGCAGAACGCAGAAGAGTTCATGTGCAGGCATCCTGCTTTACTCTCCTGCCCATGCAGAGTCACACAGAATGAACTCTTCCACTGGCAATAAAAATGCATCAACCTGTAAGTGATGAGTTTGTCCAGTGAAATCATTAGAGATTCTGAGTTTAGAGGTGCTTATCGGGGCCAACCACGTTGGCACTCACTCTCTATCATGTATCAAAGTCCCAGATAGACAGAAACCAGGCAGGTGCTCAGTCCAAACTACCTGTGTGTAGTCTATACATGGTGAATTACTTTTATGAGTTAGGAAAAGAGAAGAGAACATCCGAACTAGAAGTTCCCAGATGTAAGGCAAGATCATGCATACTTAGACCTGCTATGGTATTCTCTGTCAGGACTGCTGTGTTATGTTACCTACATTTATAATTGAAGGATAGAAACCATAGTTCAATTGAAGGATAGTTAAAAGAAATATTACTTTCTCACTTCATTTCACTCAATCCCAGACTTCTATTTACCATCTTCTTAGTGAGGAAGTACACTGATTATTGATTTAGAACCTATGAAATTCAATAACTATTTTTCTCAGTATGATAGCTCATAAATCTAATTAATTACCATGTAACAGCAAAGAATTCTAACCATATCCATTCCACCACACTTTGGACTTCTACTCTTGATTTTTAATGATTAATTTTCACATATGTGTATGTGTCTGTGTGCAAGTAGCCACAGAAACCAGAAGACTGTCAGATTTCCCAAAGCTGGAGTTATAGGCTGCTGTAAAGCATGGATATGGGTTCTGAGAACCAAACTCCAGTCCTCCAGAACAGCAGCAAACACACCGTGGAATTCCCTGTTCTTCTATTCTTACTTTCATATCTTGCTTCCTACTTTTGCAAATAGCCATGGGCTTGCAGACACCAAGAAGGAAGGAGAAAAGGGAGCAGAACAATTCTTTTCTTTTCTTCTTCTTTTTTTTTTTTTGGTTTTTTCGAGACAGGGTTTCTCTGTGTAGCTTTGCGCCTTTCCTGGAACTCACTCGGTAGCCCAGGCTGGCCTCGAACTCACAGAGATCTGCCTGCTTCTGCCTCCCAAGTGCTGAGATTAAAGGCGTGCGCCACCATTGCCTGGCCTGAACAGAACAATTCTTATGTGATTAATATCAAATTGTAGTTTTCTCAGATCATGACAAAATTTTAAACTTGACCCTTGTATATGTTTTTATGTATTATTTTGGAGAACATGCCCTATACCTCCATTACCCTGACCTCTCGGAATATCTTTTCTGAAACTATTTCTATATTTCTTCTGGTTTTGTACATCTTTTCTTTCAGACAATGCATATTTGCTTCTCTCTGTAGTTTCTTTCTACTAAAGTCTTTTCCTTGTTTAAAAGGTTTGTTTGCTTATTTATTTATGTATATGAATGTTTTGCTTGTATGAATATTTGTGCACCACCTGCATGCCTGCTGCCTGGGAGGCCAGAAGATGGAGTGAGATACCTTAGAAGTAGAGTTATAGACAGTTATGATCCTCAGTGTGGGTGCTGGGAATGGAACCAGGGTCCTCTGAAAGAGCAATCAGTGTGCTTAACCACTGAACCATCTCTCCAGTTCCTACTAAAGTCTTCGATCCTCCAGACAACTCATTTGTCTAGGAAGGAGGAAAGGCATTCATTTGCTCGTTCTTCCACACTCTAGAAATATGGCTCCCTCCCCCTTGGCAAATGCTAAGAGAGAGTACAACTGTACAATTCTTGTACCCATTTCATGTTCTACTGTTCTGTGGCCTCCCTGGCCTGTTTGTTTCTCTTTAGATTCCCTGAATCAGACAATAGTCAACAGTGCCCCGTCAAATTGAAGAGGACTCAAGTGAGCCCTTCAAGATCCTTCTGTTGACATGATTGGAAAGAGAAAGCATCTCTTGGATTCCACTTTGAGGTGCCCTCAACAAAAAGAAATGACTTTTTTCAAATATTCTTTCCTACTTTGAGTTCCCAATCCCTTTATGTTTTTGTTGAGAAGTTAAGAATCATGGGGCTAGAGAGATGGGTCAGAGATTAAAGCAGTGTACTGCTCTTGCAGAGTTCAGTTCCCAGAACCCATATCTACTGACTCATAACTGCTATACCTCTGGCTCCAGGGTGAATTATCACTGTGCCTTTTACTTATAAGGTCACTGCACTCACATGCATAGACATCTATGTGCACCCATGAAAATACACACACACACACACGAAATATTTTTAAAATATTTTCTCTGTGTATATGCTATGGCTTTTAGCTTGGTTTTGTGGGACTCCTAACAGTGAGAGTGGGTGTGTATCTGATTCTTTTGTCTGTTCTTGGGACTCTTTTCTTCCTACTAGAATGCCTTGTCCATATGAGGGCTTTTGCCTTGTCTTATTGTATCTTGTTTGATCCTGTCTGGTTGTCATCTCTTGGAGGCCTGCTCTTGTGTGAAGAGGAAATGAAAGAAGAATGGATACAGGGGAGAGGGGAGGTGGTTGGGGATGACAGGAGTGGAGGAAGGGGAAGTGTGGTTGGAATGTATTGTTTGAGAGAAAAATCTATTTTCAATCAAAAATTATGTAAATCAAAAATTATGTTCCTACATAATGACCTCAACCCTCAATTAGAATCTTTCCTCTGTGCCTCAGAAGGAACTTGCAATTGAATCTTGTTGTAACATCCTGTTACTAATGTGCTTTAATTAACATTATTTTGATAAATACTGAACCTTTGACCCACATATAGCCGTAATGATTTTTTTACTAACATATGTGACAATTTCAATCATCCTTCATCTGTATTAAATTTGACTCTTATCTTCTCTTCTATATTTTAAAACTCTTATTTATAGACTAATGAAGGCAAAGCCCAATAAAACATTCACACATTTCACAAACAGTGCTATGGGTAGACTAAAATGGCAAAACTTTGGAACTTCAACTGCTGGCTGACTGGCAGCACTGCATGAGGAGGCTACAAATGCCCTTTCATCAGATGGTGGGAGAAAGTCTGCATCCCACACATAGAAAGACCAAACCATTTAAAACTTCCTTGGAGTTTCAGAATTATCAAATCAGCGAAGAAGTTATATGTGTGAACAAAAATTGTGCCTCATAAAACTAAAAATCTTCTATGTACATAAGCAATCAACCAAGTGAACAGGAATCCTAGAGAATGGGAGGGAATCTTTGACAGTTATACATCTAGCAGAGGATTAACATCTAGAATATATAAAGAATTAAAAAAAAACCAAAGAGTCAAAATCAAAACAACAACCCATTCTAAGAATGGGCTTGGGATCTGAACAAGGAGTTTACAAAAGAAAAAATAAAAAATGACTAAGAAATATTTCAAAAAAAATGTTCATCCTCCACAGCAATTAGGGAAATGTAAATCCAAACTCTGAGATTTCATCTTACCCCTGGCATAATGGCAAAGATCAACAAAACAACCTACAGCAAATGCTGGAGAGGATGTGGTGAAATGGAACCCTCATTCACTCTTGGTGGGATTGCAAACTGTCATGGCTACTCTGTAATAAGTGTGGACAATTCTCAAAAGGGGAAAAATAAATCTACCATACGAGCCAGCCAGAACACTCGTCAGCCTGGCAGCATATACTTAAAGGACTCAACATCCTATTCCACAGATACTTGTTCAGTAGTATCCTCTGCTACTCTATTCATAGTAGCTAGTAAGTGGAAACAATCCAAATGCCCTTCAATTGAGGAATGAATTATGAAAATTTGGTACAAATACACTATGAAATACTATTCAGCTGTAAAGTTGAATGACATCATGAAATTTGCAGGTAAAGGAATGGAACTAGAAAAGATCATATTGAGTGAGGTAACACAGACCCAGAAAAATAAACATCACATGTTCTCTCTCATCTGAGTTTCCTAGCTCCAAGTCTTTAAACATAACTACAGAAACAAGGAATTAGAAATGGCCAAATGGGTGGTGGTGGCTCATGCCTTTAATCGCGTACTTGGGAGGCAGAGGCAGGCATATCTCTGTGAGTTGGAGGCCAGCCTGGTCTACAAAGTGAGTTCCAGGACAGCTAGGACTGTTACACAGAGAAACCTTGTCTCAAATAAATAAATAAATAAATAAATAAATAAATAAATAAATAACCATTGTGGGGAAAAGAGGGGAGCAGTAGGGAGGAAAATAGTAGTATACAAGTGATCTAATGGGGAGATGAGAAAAACTAGGGGAACGTAATTAGGGAGAAGAGAGTAAAATAAATACAGAAGAAGGAATGGAAGAGGTAAAATAATAGTAAAGATATCTGGAGAAAATAAAGAATCGTGCTATTAACTAGCTAAAAATACCTATAATACTTCTGAGTATGTATATGCATAAACATAGTTTAAATGAAGTTTTCTCATCTGTGCCGGCAGTTATCCTTTTTGTTAGCCACAGACTAACAAAAACCCCAACACTAGGCATGAATATCTCTTTTGAGTTGTTGGTCAAGGTTGTCAAAGGGACTCCCAGAATGTTACAGGCTATTGCTTCTACACCCAGAGGTTGAAGGTAAATCTCTATTACTGAAGACACCATGCACTTCAGACATAAGACACAGATGACCCCAGCTAGATCTGACCTGAAAGCCTCCTCCAAGAAGACTAGCTTCCATGGTATCAGAAATCACTATGCGAGCTTCCAAAGGAGAGAAGCTGTGATGCTTATGAACTACAAGACTGACCAGCATGGCACAATAACCCTAAGGGTACAATAGTAGCACACATATCATGATGGTAACTGAAATCTCTCTAATTGGACATAAGGCCTATTCAACAAGAGTAAAATCATACCTGGTACTAGAAAACTAGTCAAATATCCAGGACTTGTGAATTCGTTAGTCTTGGAGGAGAACCTACAACAGCTACTTTACTCATCTCAACTATGTTCTTATATTTATCCTTATACACACAGATAAGTGTAGTTCTCACTATTCATCTAAAGAAACAGATTGAGTCCTATTACAGAAAACCACAACCAACCAAAATGCAGAGTTGAAGAGCCCAGTTCCAAAGAACATGTCTACAAAACAATTTCCCACCTAAAACTCAGGGAACACTGCAGAAGTGGGGACAGAAATATTTTAAGAGCCAGAAAGGATCAGGGAGTTCGCTGTGAAAGTGTGTCTCCTAGGAATGTCAGAAGCTATGCTCATGAAGTCTCACCAACATGGCTGATTAAACAAAACCTGAAAAAGGACACCTGTGGATATGCAAATGTGGAAGAGGGAAAGCTCTAGAAACCTCACTCCTTCACTAAGGAATGCTCAGAGTGGGAGAAATAGTATTCCACAGGGAAAAGCACACCAATTGGTTATCTAATACCAAATGATACACATACAGGTAATATTATATAGACTGAATAGGTTGTATTTATATATTTAGGAATTTAATTTAGGAATTTATATGCACTTTATCTCTCTCTCTCCATATATATGTATATATATATATATATATATATATGTAAAAAGAAAGAAAAATAGGCCATGAATTTGAAAGAGAGCAAGGGTGATTTACATGGAAGCATTTGGAAGGAGAAAAGGGAAGGAGAAGATGGTGAAATTATATTATAAGCTCAAAATACAAAAAGTAATTTAAAATATTATCATTTTTTGTTTGAAAATATTAATATCTGAGAATTAGACAAGTGTTTATTTATTATATTTATGAATATTTTAAAAACTGATAATTCCAAATTAGACATTTTTTCTATTGTGTTCATGGAATTCTGTACAAATTCATGTTGACAACATTGTTTAGGTCAGAAAATCTTCATATCAAAACATATACTCAATTTCAGAGCAGGAAAATGAAAAGTTTTGGCAGATATTTTAAGTTATTAATGAAATATGCAAAGTTGTTTACAGAAAGCAAAATCTAAAAGTAAACAAAAATAGGAGGTAGCACATAGCAGAACAAACAAGGCAAAATACGTAGGAAAAAGAGAACAATCAATTTGGTTCCTATATAAAATATATGTCTAAAATAATCTAAGTTGTTATTGTTTAACTTATAATACGTAGATTTAATAAACTGTATATAAATGTCTAATAAATATTTCAAAAATGTTCAACATTCTTAGCTTTTTGGGTAAAACAAATTAAAGCTATTTTGAGCTTCCATCTCATCACAGTCAAAATGGTTATCACCAAGAGAACAACTGAAGACAAATGCTGGCTAAGATGGGGAAAAAGAAGAACCCTTATACACACCGAGTGGTAGTGCAACTGATGGTACCACTATGGAAATCTGTGGGGGAAGTTTCTCAAGTTTAGCAGGGTCTGTTTGAGGGGCCCCTTGGCTGTAGGATCAGGATCCAACCCTGGTACATGAGCTGCCTTTTTGGAACCCACTATCTATGTTGGGACACCTCACATAGCCTTGATGCAGGAGGAGGGCCTTCGACCTCCCTCAACTAAATGTACCAGGCTCTGCTGACTCCCCACGGGAGGCCTTGCCTTGGAGGAGATGGGAATTGGGGAATGGGTTGGGGGGAAGGCTGGGGGAGGTGGGAGGAGGGAAGAGGTATGTAAAATGAATAAAAAAATTTTCTTAATAAAAAAAACCCCTAAAAATAGAACCACCATATGACCCAGATATACCGCACCTGGGTATGTTACAAAGTTACTGTGTATCCTACCATAGAGATACTTCTGATGCCCTATTAACAATAGCAAGGAAATGGAATCAACCTAAACAATCATTAACTGATGAATGGATAAAGAAAATGTAGTGTGTATACACAATGAAATTTTTATATAGCTGTAAAGAAAATTAAATTTGCAGAAAAATAGATGGAACTGAAAATTATTATGATAAATTAAGTATCTAGATTCAGAAAGAGAAATATGTTTCTCCCATAGGGGGATACCAAATTTTAATTTTCATATGTGTGTATATGAGCTGGGAAGTATTGTTATGGAATATTATTTTAAGATGTATTACATTTGTTTATACTGTTGCATTCTTTTATGTTGCATTTGTTTAACTCTGTGAAGCTGTGTTACTTTGCCTATCAAAACACCTGATTGGTCTAATAAAGAGCTGAACAACCAATAGCTAGGCAGAAGAGGGATAGGCAGGGCTGCCAGGCAGAGAGAATAAATAGGGGGAGAAATCTAGGCTTGAGAGAAGAGTGAGGAGTGAGAAAAGGAGAAAGGAGAGCCATGGAGTAAGAAGGAAAGAAAGAGATAAAGAATAAAGAAAGGTAAAAAGCCCAGAGGCAAAACATAGCTAAAGAGAAACAGGGTAATTCCATTTAAGTTAGAAAAGCTGGCTAGAAAAAAGCCAAGCTAAGGCCAGGCATTCATAAGTAAAAATAAGTCTCCTCCATGTATTTATTTAGGAGCTGGGTGGCGGTCCCCCAAAGAGTTAAAAAAGACCAACTACCAGGTGTAGGTCGATCATGAAACTATAAATGGAAGTGTAAAAGATGAAAACAGGTTTTAGGAAGGAGAGGGAGCAAAAGAGGCTACTATAGAAGACATGTGACATGAAAAGAGAATGGGCAGGTTAAAGAAATGTCTCATCAGTAAAGAGCATTAGCTGTTCTTCCAGAGGCTCAGAGTTCAGTGCTCAGTGCCCACATCAGGTTCTTAAACCCATTTGTAACTCCAGATCCAGGGGATTCCATGCTTTGACCTCCTTGGGCACCTGTCCCTACACCTGCAGGTACTACACACAAACTCACACACTTATACAGAATTTTTTAAAAATCATATGATACTTTTTCATCTTAAAAGTAGAATGGGAGCTCCTAGGCTGGAGAAAGAGAACCAGCAGCAGGGATGGGAGAAAGCATGACAGTGTGGGAGTGGAGTGAAAGAGGGTGACCAACAAAATCATGTGTGTAAAAACACCATAAAATAAAACCATAAGGGTTCCAGAGATGGCACTTACTGCTCTTACAGAGGACCCTCGATCGACTCCCAGTATTCACATGAAGCAGCTCACATCTGTCTATAACTCCAGTTCTATGGGATGTGATGCCCTCTGGCCTCAGAAGGCACCTGCATATATGTGGTAGACATAAGTTATGAAGGCATACACACATACATATAAATAAAAATAATAAATATGCTGGGTATGGTGGCTCATTTCTTTAACCCCTCTACTTGTGAGGCAGAGGCAGAGGATCTCTGTGAATTCATGGCCAGCCTGGTCTGCATAGTGAGTTCCGGGACACCAAGGACTACACAGAGAAACCCTGTCTCAAACAATAAAAACAACCACAAACAAACAAATAAATAGGTCTTTAAAAAGAAAAATATTTCAAGTGAAAAAGCTAATATTCATTGAACTGTATATTGTTTTGAGTGTTGTTCATCGAGTATACCTCTCAATGCCTACAATATTTTACAAGTTAAATATTCTCCTCCTGGGGGAGGAAATGAAGATGTCATGACAAGGTATTTTTCTAAGACTCCTTCAATAGTATGAAGCTTGGCTAGAATTTTAAAGTAAGCTTAAATGATGCAAGCCTCGTCGTTCCTTGCAAACCACACTGTTGTTCAGTTGTGCTACAGAAGCTAAATGGGAATAAGCATATTTGTGATGTTTTATGGAATAATATGACACACATTTTAAATTTTAAATACCTGGGCAAACATGATATCGCTTTGCATAGTTACAGTGAAAACAGCTTCTAAATCACAAATGGTGATATGACTTTTTAGAGCTTCAGTATTTGTACACAGATTTATATGAAGAAGCTTGAGGAAGCATAAAATATACTATGCATCTAATTGTATTTGATTTTTAATAAATCATCTTAATTTAAAAAATGAAGTTACATTAAATAAATGATACCCAGTTTGAAAATAAGAAATAAATTCTAAAAAAACCATACTTCTATCATGTTGAGTCAATTCTTCTCATTGCCTTCAGGTTTAGCTTTTTACCTTTACTACTTTAGTGACAAGCCTTGGTTACCTAAGGACTCTGAAACCATTTCATGCTTCAGTTCGTAAAGGTAATTAATGCTAGGCTTTAGACATTTAGAAACACACGTGGAGGATTTAACAACATTGGTGCAATTACAATGTTTTAAGTAGTTATTTCTTTTCTTACCTTCACAAAATAATTGTAATACAATCTGATGCTACTATTATCATTGCTGTTTAAATTATAAACAAATGAATTGCCAAAATGGAAACTGCAGGCCAGTTCAAATTAGGCATAACATACAGGATATTAAAACACAAAGAACTTTGCTGCTTTTTTTCGCCAATACAAAATGAAAATGATTGATTTCAATTAGCCCAAAACTCACTCAAACACTTATCTTATTAAATACTATTAGTCATTTATTTGGGAGGTTTTCTGGAGGCAACATTTAAACAGTGGATAAACCCCTTACATTCTATTGGCCTGATTTAATCTGTGTTCCCATAACTAACATGAGAATGAAAGTTTTTAATGGTTGCACAAGACAAAGAAACAAAGTAGTAAACAAAACCCAATGAAATGAAATTCTCATTTGTCAATAGCTCCATTATGCAGTTTTATAATTTTAACACAGTATTATGGTATCTCTGTATTGGTCACAATCATTCTGGTTCCTTGTGCAGACTGTGGATATATTATCTATGAACTAAATCATTTTTAGAAGGGGCATCACATTTTTTCTACCTCATCTTTGTACATACCATTCCTTATTGTCTTATAAATCTCTATGCTACTCATTTGAATAATCTAGATTTCCATTACTATATTAGCTGTTTTAAATAGAAGGTAAATTATAAAAAAATGTTGAAATTATGCAAAAATTTTGGACAATGTATTAGTCCTCACTGTGACAAAAATACCTGACAGAAACAATTTGAGGGGGAAAAAGATTTATTTTGGTTCATGGATTCAGTACATGATATGTGGGATAGCATGGCTGAGCAGCGTCACTTCTAAAGGTGAAAGTGCATAGTAGAGACTCATCACATGGCTGAGGACAGGATGCACAAAAGCAGATTAAAACCAGGGATAGGGATAACCTTACAAGGCCCGCCCCAGCCAGGCCCCAACTCCTAAAGGCTCCATAGCCTTCAAACTAGTGAAACAGGCTAAGAATTGGATGTCCAAAACAGAATCCTGTAGAGAACATTTCACATGCAAACTCTAGTGCATTCAGAAGTTAGATTCATCATATATGAGAAGGTGTTGGTTAGGAATTTCTCCATTTTTTTCATTTTCTTGTGGTATGAGAAGTACAATTGCTGCAATGTTGGTTGCAACCAATGACATGTCTTAAGGGAGGATTGCAGAATCAAAACATCAGGAAAATTCCGGTCCTTTTTTTCTTTCTATTTATTTTTACTTTATGTGTATGAGTACTTTGCCTTCATGTCTATGTACCATGTGCATGCAGTGTAGACTGAGGCCAGAAGAGAGTGACAGATCCCCTGCAACTGGAGTTAGAGATGGCTGTTAGCTGCTATTTGAATGCTAGGAACATGACCAAAGTCCTCTACAAGAGCTACGAGTGCGCTCAATTGCTGAGCCATCTCTCGAGCCCACAATCAAGCAACACAGGAACCTGTATGAGCTTTCCATAGTCAGACTCTCAGGCCATATGCTACCTACTTGCTGACCTATCGGCTCTGGTCTGTGCTCTCTGGTAATTGTCTCTGCCCGTGGAGACTCCCTTGGCACGAACACTATTTCAGGAGATGTCAGTCTTGACAGAATCAGCTGTTAATTTACTGTTACGATTTCTACTCTCTTGGCCGAGATAACTAGGCCAGTTTCTTTTAGAACTATCCCCATACACTTTAGAGTCTTCTTTTGCCCTTTTGGTATTTATTAGTTATTTTAGCTTAATCTCCTCTATTCAAAATACTAGGGGTGAAACTAGAGTGATGGCTCATAGGTGAAGAGTGCTTCCTGCTCTTCCAGAGGACCTAAGTTCATTTCCCAGCACCCAGCCTGTGCATCCCCCAATCTGTCTGTAACTACAGATCAGACACCCTCTTCAGGTCTCCACAGTTACCTTACAGACACACATCCACATACATACATAAATGAAAACAAAATAGATCTTTTAAAAAGATACTAGTGCTGTTTCTTTTCCTCAGAAGACACTGAGTAACTAAGATATAGATTTTATTCTACATAATCAGGTTGTCTTATTGATAAAGCTGACACAGTGTAATAGGAAATACAAAGCAAAACATAATCAGTATATATCCAGTTGTACTTTTATTTATGAAAATTAAGATCAGGTCCACTTTAAGAGACACTGCAGTAGTGAGGTGTGGTGCTGTAAGCCCATAATCCCTGCACATGGGAGATAAAAGCAAGATGATCACGAGTTCAATATTAGCCTTTTTCAAAAAATGTAACCTAATATCAGTTAGCTTTCATGAATAGTAAAAGCAATGAGAAATTATTTACAAGGAGACTGAAAGCCAAAGCCATAGATTTTTTTTCCAGGATGAGACATGTAAGTAGGGTTATGTAGAGTAGTAATTTGGGCAAGACAAACAACAGAAGGAAAAGAGCCCATGAGAAGGCAAAAGAATCAGAGACCCATTCTTCTGCACACTCAGGAATCCCATAAAAACACTAAATGGAATACTCCTAGATCAGTGTCTTGATCGGCCGTCAACAGAGAAGCTTCCTCCTGCAGCAGATGGAAACAAATACAGACATCATGCAGAGAATAATCAGACCTTAGAACACAAAGTCCTGAATAGTTACATCTCCATCAAATTCCTCCCCCGAGGAACCTTGAGGAAGAGTGTAAGAGCCAGAGGGGTTGGAGAACATGAAGAAAACAAGACCTTCTAAATCAACATGATCAAAGCACAAATGAACTCACAGAGACAGGGACAGCATGCACAGGGCCTGCACGGATCTGCACCAGGCCCCTTGTGTATGTATTATGGCTTCCAGTTAAGTAATGTTTTTGTTTATTCTTTTAAAATTTCATCTTCTGTACAATGTATTTTGATCATATCCATCAGTTACTTCCTTTCTCTAACTCTTCCTAGTGTTCCCTGTCCATCTCTCTCTCCCAATTTCATCTCTTTTCTAAGAACTATTAATAAACCCTGAGAGCAGTTAGTACTGCCCGTGTATGCCTGGATGTGGGGATATCCACTGGAGAATGAGACTTTCAATTTTTCTATTTTTTTTTCTGTAGCCCGGGAAAACTTAAGTTGAAAGGGTGAATAATTCTGAAAAAAGAATTGTGAACACAGATATGATTCTTTGGAAAATATTTGGATACATGTCTCGTGCTGGTATTGTTTGACTAATAGATATCATTTGTTCACAAAGGACTGCCAAATTGGTGAATGACAAAATTATTGGTCCTGGACCGTTTTGATCAGATACTTTGACAGTGATGTGCTAATGGCCATCATTATCATTTTCTTCACAGAGAATTTTTACTACTTATTATGGATCACATCCTTAGTGCACACAGACAGACAGACAGACACACACACACATACACACCTGCATAAATATGAAATTTTCAAAGAATAAAAAATAGTATTTAAAATTCTTTGTATTTTTTATTGTATTAATCCAAATTCTGTAGTTAAAAGCCTCCATGTTAACTATCAGCACATGAGTTTATAGGACCATCCTCTGTGTGTATATGTGTGTGTGTGTGTGTATGTGTGTGTGTGTGTGTAATGTAGTGTGGAAGGGAGAGAGGGAGAGAGAGACAGAGAGACAGAGAGACAGAGAGACAGAGAGACAGAGAGACAGAGAGAGAATTATCCAGGCATATTCAGAGTCAAATCTGATATTGCAAAATCCTGCAAGAGGCTTTTCAAAGGCTTTTCAATGTTTAGTATCACACTCTCTCAAAAATACAAATGTACAAAAGTATAAATAAAAGTTGTTTCTCTCCTTCATGAAACTTGCACTACTCTTCCCCTAATATTTTTTGCAGATATATTCTTTTTGTCTAGAAACTTGATATATAAATCAGAGGCTTTTGGTTCATTTTCTAGGGACTATGGAACAGCAAAGAATTAATGTCTCTTTTCTTTCCCTCAAAATTTGTAAGTCATCAATTAAAACGATCAGAAAAAATTCCATTTTGCTTATAACAATCATTATGCAAAAATAAGTAACTTTTCTATACCAAAATAAAAAAAAATTCATTGAGGATGAGATCAGAACAGACTGGAGATTTATCTCAGTGACAGTTTGATTAGCTTGTGTGAAGCTCTGGGTTCAATCCCCAGTACTGAGAAATAAAGGAAGAAAGAAGGAAAAAAATAAGAAAGAAAAGAATCGCCAGGCATGGTGGAACATGCCTTTAATCCCAGCACAATCCCAGCACTCAGGAGGCAGAGGCAGGCAGATCTCTGAGTTTGAGGCCAGCCTGGTCTGCAGAGAAAGTTCCAGGACGGTTAGGGCTTTGAAACAGCCAAAACAACAATTAAAATAAAACCCTGTTAACAGCCAAACAAAACAAAAAAAAGAATCTTACTCAACAACAATATCTCAGAATAAACCTAACTAAGGAGGAGAAAGGTCTTTTTCAACAAAAACTATAAAGCATTAAAAGAAATCATAGAAGGCAGAAAGACCTCAATATGGAAAGACCTATGCAAATGGATTGACTGAATTAATATAGTGAAAACAGCTATATTACTAAAAGCAACCTACACAGATCCAACACTATCCCCATCAAGACTCCCATGAAAACTTCATAAGAAAACCTGCTACTTTGTAAGCAAGAATATAAATTTTAAAAGTAAGCAGATTAAAACATAATTACATCACTGTCCCCTTTCCTTTTCTCCCCTCCAATTCATTCCCTGCACCTTCCTCTCAAATTAAAAATGTATTAAAAAGAAAAATACTAACTGGAGTCAGTGGGAAGGGTAGGCTTAAGTCTTTCATGGGCCCATCATACTACTTGAGTCAACTAGAAAATGAATATGCCAGATCTAAAATGGGCAGCTTTCCCTTTGCCACCATGGTAATACTGGTAAGTTGTAGATCACTACTAAAACAGACAATTTGTCTCAGGCAAAGTTGTTTGAATGTCTGGAATTTAACAAAACCAGTAAGACTCCAAATTAAGAAAAAAATGCAAAATAGATAAAAATAGGCAAAAAAAATGTTTTGAAAATTACATTTAAAAAAAAGTTCAGCCGGGCAGTGGTGGCGCACGCCTTTAATCCCAGCACTCGGGAGGCAGAGACAGGTGGATCTCGTGAGTTCGAGGCCAGCCTGGACTACCAAGTGAGTTCCAGG
>LZPO01046802.1:2716060-2729713 GCA_001675575.1 Neotoma lepida
GGTATGTAAAAGGAGTGGAAAATCTTTTTAATAAAAAAAAATTAAAAAATAAATAAATAAAAATATATGAGAATTGTACATTCAAAAAGTCATTTAGAAAGATGTAACCCAGTTAATGGCTTATTTATTTGATGTTTGTCAGTCTTTAATACTTATGCTAAATCTGAAAACCCAAGTAAAAGGTAATTTTTTTCAATGTAAAAACAAGCATAAAAATGTAGATATTCTTTAATTGCTCTCCAGATAATTGTAATTTATCACTCCTTTTTTTTACACACAATACTAGGTATTGTAAATTAAGCATGATAAATGTGAATTTTTACCAGAAAAAAATGATAGAGTAATTCAGACAGTAGACCTGGACCAGGAAAACTTTGCTAGACAGTGATTTGGGGTCAAATCAAGACATGTCATACTCCAGAAGGATTTAACTATTGCTATAGATCAGTGATTGCTGAGTGTTTTACATTCTTCTCTATTGCAAATTAATGTTTTTGTAGCATCCATCTGGTCCCTGAGTTACTGATGCGAATCCTACAGATATCTTTAGAGAAGGGTATAAATCATCTAGTTACTATGGATATTCAGTTGGATGCAGTAGCATAAGCGGATTTAAGTTGTTTTGCCTAAGTAGAGAGTGAATGTGTTTCCTATGTGAGGAAAAGAACAAAACTAACATTTAATGGCAAGAAGGACAAATTTTACAAGCTTTGGGTTATCTGCTCACATGTTAAAGTCTTAGGCATATAAGTTTGATATATGGAATATAACTTCTTGAATTGTAGTTAGGGTGGACACAAAATGAAGTTCTAAACATTGAGATGTGAACAGAAGTGATATCTGCTTTTTCATTGTAATACATAAAATGGTGTGTTCCATATCCAATTCTTTTAAAAGATTCATTTTTATACATTGTGTGTGCCATCTGTGTGCAACTTCCCTCCAAGGCCAGAAGAGGCCATTGGATTCACTGTATCTGGTGTTACAGAAGCTGTGAGATGCCTGACTTGGGTGCTGGGAAATGAAGTTGGGTCCTCTAGAAGGGCAGCAAGTCTCTTAACCATCTTTCCAGATTAAGTTTGTTCAATTCTTGATGCAGATGTGCACAATTGTCTTGGTAGTCACTTGGAGAAGGCAGGCGTTATAATCAGACCTAGATCCATCTATTTCCAACATAAGGATTCTCAGCACTTTGCCTTCATGTACAACAGAAAGGACTCTAACTCAACAAGTTCATATATGCAAGAAATATTCACAACTTGCTATCTTATTTAAGTAAAATTAAACCTGCATCCAAATCCAAACTCCATTTGGCCAGGCTAGTAGAAATGCAATTTCAGCTTTTATTAAGGCTTGATGATTTTCTCTTGAGTGTTGCTAGTTTTACTGCTTCCCAGTCATTAGTGACACACAAATGAGTATGGTATCTCTTGCCCATTTGCCCCAGAAAGTCAGAGACTTTTGCCTGAGTATTATCACCTCGCTGGACGTGAGCCACTGAATTAGTCCTTGCTTACAACAGAGTCCTTAACTTCTAGATTTCTAAAGAACCTCAGCACCAAATCTTAAACTCATTACTCTTTTTTTTCTTTCTTTCAAACATCCCTCACACTTCCTTACATGTACTATTAGACAGATCAAAGTATCATTTAGTGGGCTCAGATTTCACAAAGGGCAGAAAGAGAAAATGACTTTAGCTATCCTGTTTTTATCCATCCCGTAAAAAACCATAATGCAAAATGACAATACTATTTGAAATGAGGTATCATAATACAGCTTTGAAAACATACTGGAATCTTGTATTAAGGCACAGTTGTAATTATTTTTAATTATTTAATTTTTTGAGATTATAATATAGTTACATCATTCTCCCTTCCCCTTCCTCGTTGCATATATTCTTCCAAGTTCTCTTTCAAATTCAAGACTTCTTTTTTCATTGATTGTTGTTACATATCTAATATACATATATACACGTAAATATATACATATATATGTATACACACATATATTCCTAAACATAACCTGATCAACATATATAATGCTACCTGTATGTATATCTTCAGGATTGAAAATTTAGTATTGGATAGCCAGTTGGTGTGCTCTTCCTCAAGGCTGACTACTTTTCTGCTCTCAACATTCCTTAGATTTTGTGTGGGGTTCAGGCCTTGTGGGCTTTCCCTGTCCACTTTGGCATATCTTTTGGTGTCATTCTTGTTCTGATCATGCTTGGGCAATCATATTTGTGAGACTTTATGGGTGTGGCTTCTGATATTGCTAAAGGACACACTGTCCAAGCACACTCCCTGATTCTCTGGCTCTTACAATCTTTCTGTTTTCTCTTCTGCAGTGTTCCCTGAGCCTTAAATAGGAGAGTTGTTTTATAGATATATTCTTTAGGACTAAGCTCTATAACTCTTCATTTTGATTAGTTGTAGTTTTCTGTAATGGTCTCAAAAGGCATAATTCAAGATTCCAAAAGAGGGAAGCAACCAATAGTCTTACACAACTGTGACACCTATGGAACCACATCAAGGAAAGCATGGCATGACAACCCTAAGAGCTCAGTAGTGGCACACATATCTTGGCAGTAAACAACAGCTTTATAATTGGACTTAAGACCCACTAAACAAGAGGGAAATTGTTCCTGATACTAGTGAAGTTATAGATCTCAGAGCAGAGCCTACAATTACCACTTTATTAAACCAGCACAACCTCCAACTACACTTTAAATTAATTTGTCCTTATATCCACAGATATTCAAAGAAACTTCTCTTTTGTCAGGTGGTAGTGATGCATGCCTTTATTCCCAGCACTTTCGAGGCAGAGGCAGGTGGGTCTGGTGGGTCTCTATGAGTTTCAGGTCATCCTGGTCAATAGGGAGAGTTCCAGGGCAGCCAAGGCTACACAGAGAAACACTGTATAAAAAAAACCAAGAGAGAGAGAGAGAGAGAGAGAGAGAGAGAGAGAGAGAGAGAGAGAGAGAGAGAGAGAGAGACTCCTCTTTGCAACAGACAGAGATCATTGTAGCTATTTTTATTATGGGCAAATTACAGGAAATACTTTACTGAGTTATCACATAAACTAGTGACTACTAATTTATAAATGTTTCTAATAAGCCAGGACCAATAAGTAGTACTTATTTATATTAGTTGATTGAAATTCTATGTATTAATATACTGAAACTGTTTGATGGGACTTTGGATATTTAATCAGAAGTTGAATATTTTAAGGAATTACAGTAATAACTGAAATTTTAATAATAATTCTGTGATGTTCATAGGAAAACATTTGAATGACAAAGGAAAAGTGAAATCTAATAAACTATGAGCTGAACATAAATTATGAAAGCAGAGATGACCAAATAAAAAAACTAAAAAAATAAAACTCAGATGAAATGAGAGAAGTAAATATCTAACATATGCCAATAATCAACAAGAAACAATTAATATGGGAAAGTATATGGGTTATATGCAAGTCACAACTGTGACCATGTTGATACTGAATCATGAAGACCAGAATTAAAACTGTACAGTCCATACACAGAATGATGTAATACTGGATAAAGATTCAGTTCATTTGGTCTTTGAGATATTTGCTGTGTAATGAGAGTGGCAGTCTAGGAAAGCATAGAAACGGATTTACACAATGAAGATAAATGATCTTACAACTGACAATGGCACTTTTCTCAGCGAGTCCTTAGATCAAATCTCTGCCTAGAAAAGATTCCCAGTACTCAGGAAGAATAAAACATACTATTTTATTAATAGTTTTTAAAGCATCCTGAAATGATGCAAGTTGAGGTAGAGTATCCAGGATTTTACATTTCTAAATTCCCAGGATACATATTATTCTTACCTGTCACAACCATTCCTCATGTGATCATATAAATTAAACAACTGAATAATATGATGTTACATGCATATTTTATTTGAGGAACCTGATATTTTGCATTAGCACTTTATTTAATTATGAATAACTATTTAACAACTATAGATTGTGGAAACTAAAAAAAGACTACCTAATAGACAGTGGAGTAGAGTATCTGCCCTATAAGTACTGGACCTTGTAAAGATGGTTTAATGAAAGAAGTACACCTTTATAGCGAACCTAAAATTCTGTAGTATATAGGAGGAAAGGATAAAATAATAGAATACAAGTAAGCACTTTGAATATGACTTTACTTTGAAATTCTACATGAACTACTTGTAAATTTGAAATTCCAATCACTAATATAAAGGAAAACTTTCTGGAGCATACAGAAGATATCTCTAACCCTTATACATTTAATAACAGTGTTTTAGGCTTCTAAAACTTGTAGGAGGAAATGTTTCAAATTTCTTCAGTTATCATACATTCAAGTTTATCTAACACTAGTTGCCTTCATCATGCTGCCTAAATTTGACTCCAATGACATCAAAGGAACATATTTGAGCTACATCAGAGGTAGGTTTAGTGTCAAGTCTAATGTGGTCTCCATGAGTGGTCTCTGGGTCTGTCTGTAAAACAAGGTTTATGATGACACGTTAAGGTAATCAGTAATAGAAGGAATCTAAGTATTGCTGTAAAATTGACCAGTAAAGATAAACAGGTTCAAATTAAGGCACTATCTTTTCTTCTGCCTTGATCATCAAAGCCCTGAAAGAATCTCCATGAGACAGAAAGAAAGTAGGAAAAATAACACTTTAAATTATAGAAAAACCATGTTTGATGAAATTGTTAAAATTACCAAACAGATGCAGCACCAATCTTTTGCCAGAGAACTTTCTGGAAATATTAAAGTCTTGGCACTGTCCAGAGTATAGGTTTCAAGGATAATGATGTCACAGATGAAGACAACAGTAGTGCAATGTGATGCCCAGATAGTCATGAAATACAAAGGAAAAATTGAACATGGTTGCATAAGCCTAGCACTTGGGAGTTGGAGGCAGGAGGATCAGTAGTTCAAGACCAGTCTTGGCTACATACCATATCTGAGGCTGCCATACTGGGCTACTTCAATGAAGGATCACTTGAAAATAAAATCCCTGTTGCTGAAGATACATGCACTTCAGACACAGGTCCAGGAAGCTCCCGAGCAGGACCTGACATGATGCTTCCTCCCTGAGTAATAGCACTTCATCTCTTCATGCTATCATGAAAGGGAGGGAAGAAAGCAATAATCCTGCCCAGTTATGATCACTATGCACCACAACAATGACCAGCATGGCACAGGAGTCTCTAAGGGTGCATTAGTGGCACACTTACCTTGGCAGTAATCAACAGCTCTCTAATTAAACTTAAGACCTGATCAACAAGAGGGAAACCATTCCTGGTACTGGAAACCTAGCCAACAACTACCCAGGGCTACTGAAGTCATGGATCTTGGAGGAAAACCTACCACTGCCATTTTATTAAACCAGCATAATCTCTAACTGCATTCTAATATCTGTCTTTATTCCAAGAGATAAATGTAAGAACCAGAAGATCAGGGAGTTTGGTGTGAGAATATGTCTCCTAGGAATGTCAGAAACTACAGCCATAAAGTCTCACCAACTTGACTGCCCAAACATGAGTCAAACAAGGACAACACCATTAGATATACCAAAGTGGACAGGGGAAAGACCATGAGGCCTCAACTCTGCACAAAGAACTATGGGCAAATATTAATGTTGAGAGCAGGGTAAATAATCTTCCCCAGGGCATGCCAATTGGCTATCCAATACCTGCAAACATACATACAAGGAACATTATATAGACTGGGCAGGTTAGGCTGAAGTATACACATACACATATGCACATGCACAAAACACACACATACAAACACACATATATCCATGAAACAATGAAAAAAGAGGCATGAATTTGAAAGAAATGAAGTGTATGGCAAGGTTTAGAGGTAGGAAAGAGAAGAGGAAAGTGATGTATTCATAATCTCAAGAGTAAAATATATATATCTGATATCTAATATATATAACTATATATATATATATATAACTATATATATGGTTCTGCACAGCAGTCTATTTTCACATTTCCCTACAACTCGTGACTCAATTCATCTGGTTTGGGACAAAAAAGCATGAGCTAAAGTTTGATACAATTCATATAAATTTTGATGTATCAATTGTTCAGAGTAAAACAAAATTTTTATTCATGATCTTTAAATTAGTGAATAATACACTGAATATGTAAATCCCAGAAAATGAAGTGTTGTGAAGGAGTAGCACAAGGGAAAATGCTAAAATTACTGTGATGGGTTTGATTGAGTCTCACCAAAGCAGCAGCAAATCACTTGCAGAAGACTTCTTGCATTATGTGTCCAATTCCTTAATGTCCAAGTACCAAAGCCATTTATAACACAATGTTGAACTAAATTGGCCTTGTAACTCTCTTGGCCAATATACTGGCATGTAAGTGAAAGTGTACGAGTTCCAAGCCTAGGCCTCCAAGCACTGTGTAAACTGCTTGCTGGGGCTGGTTCCACTTCCTAGCCATCTCTCCCCACCCCCTTCTTTACCTTCTCCTCCTTTGATTCAGAGTTTGAGTTAGGTTGGGGTGGACTTTCAAGGCCTCAATTTGAAATTGTTTCCAATGAAGGAAGGGTAACTGAAAGCAAACTTGAAATGCAATCAGGTGGATTTATCCAAGCAAGAATACAATATAGAACGTCTCTAAGGCACTGATAAGAGGAAAATGAAGTGATTTTGCAATTTCAACCTGTGGAATCCAATTTATTCAATAAAATGTCCATATGTGTTTTTGTTATAAGCTTCTATCTATAATGGAGTATTTCATTCATAAATTTTCATCATTCATTTTTCTTTTCCATTTAATTATTAATGGTATTTAAGATATAAACATTGTATACATGATTGTGATATTTTGATATGTATATCCATTGTCTAATGTTTAAATAAGGATAAGCAGAACAGCAACAGCTCCCTGCCATGCCATGAGGTTGGAGGGGGCAGGACTGACCCAGGAGCCATCCGGGGACTCTAACTCCAGGTCGCTACACAGCAACAGCAACAGTTCCAAGCCATGCCATCCATATGACTGGAGCATGACTCAACCAAATGTCACCTGGTGCCTATGGTGCTGGGCAGTCAGACACCATTGTAGTGAGTGAGTACAGGTATGGGGAGATGGAAGAGAGAGAGAGAGTGGTGGAGAGGTTCATGGGCTGAGGAGAGAGACAGGTCTGAAGAGATGAGGGTGGTGAGAAACAGGCTATGGTAACTGGCCTGCTTGCCACCTGAGTCCAGGGTGATGTCCTGGCTTACCAATCTGAATGGCCTGCACTGCCACCTGGGGCCCATGGTGACATCTGGGCCCAGAATGTTGCCACAGACCATATCTAGGTCCATAGTCCTACCACAGCCAGGGGCTGTGTTGATGTCCTGTGGCCCATGTTGTCATCAAAGGCCACATGGATTCCCAAGGTCTAGGACACAATCTGTGACCATGCTGGCCCCTGAGGTCCTATGCCACTACTAGGGCTATGCCAAGTTGAGTGGCCAGCACTGTCAACTGGGGCCAGGGTGTCATCCAGGCCAGGGCTTCTGCTGTGGGCCATGTCTTGGTCCATGACCCTACAGCAGCCAGGGTCTGAGTTGATGTCCATAGCTCCTGAGACCACTAAAGGCCATGCCAGTGCCAGGGGTCTGGGCGGCCACCAGAGGTCATGCTGGTGTCCAAGGTCCACGTTGCCACAGTGGTCATGCTAAATGAGGTGGCCTGCATTGCCACCTGGGGCCATGGTGACATCTCAGCCCTGGCTGTAGCCTAGGACCATGTCTGAGTCCACGGCTCCACCACAGCCAGGGTCTGTATTGATGTCTGTGACCCATGTTGCCACCAAAGGCCATATCTCTCACCTCAGGCATTCATCTCACCTGGGCAGCACACTAGAGCTGATCTAGTTGTCAGGGACACAGGTGAGCCAGCCCTGAAGGTGTGAGAGCAGGAAAGCTGACTTTGCCCCAGCCTCATATGCCCCGTACAGCAATTGACAGAGATAGGGCCCCACACCTTGCCTTAGTAAGACAGCGGAGCTGGCCTTGGTGGTGTGAGTGTGGGCTAGCTGGACCCAATGGGCTGAGAGCAAGAGAAATGGTCCCGCTTCTTGATGCAGGCTGCATTAGGTGGCCTGGTCGAGGCAGTACTGGAGAGCTCACCAGTACTGGGTAGGGACAATGGGAGAAAGCTGGCAGGCTGACTAGCCCAGAACAAGGGTTATAAGTTGGCCCATGCCAATATCTGCCTCATCTATGAATTGTTGGAGCATGTGAAGGGGACAAACCTACAGGTCCAAAACTGCAGGATCCCCATAACACAGGACAACAACAGGATATCCAAGAGGAGCCCCAGTGAGCCCATTATTGATACTGTAGCAGATGCCAGAGGCCTTGAACCAGACCAATGACTCCTGGCAATGAACACTTGCAAGGGAAGATGAAAGGACTAAGGGATTAACAGTGTAACTTAAAGGGCTACACTACAGCTTCCGGGATGAGTCTTTTCCTTCTTTGTTTGCTTGTTTTGCTTTTTTTTTGTTTGGTTTCTAGTTTTTCTTTCAAGTTTGGGGGTTTGCAAGCGTGGAGGATAGATGCAGGGGGATGGGAGATGAGTGGGACTGGGATGCATGATGTGAAATCCACAAAGAATCAAAAGTAGAAGAAAAAAAGAAATTAGATCACTCTAATTTTCATGATGTTTCTATTTCTGTGCAAATAATGTATTGGTCTATTTTCACAGAAGTTTGTCCTCTCCCATGGACTACATACATTGATTTGGTCTTCTTCATCGTCTATCAAAACAGAAAGAGTATTCCCAAGAAAAGACCTCTAGCATTTGCAAGACTTGACTTGGAATTCCAGTGTTATTCTGGACAGAAATAGTCTTTAATTGGATAGTTATAATATTGTATTCTGTGTAGTTTTATGGTTTGTCAGAATATGATATTTGCTCTGTGACTTGGAGCATGACATTATAGTTTAGATTTGAATAGCACATTCTGTATTATAATAATAAATAATTACAAGAGTGGAAAAAGGATAAGCACACCTATATCTTTAAACATTCCAGCATGGTGAAAAATTTTAAAGCTTGCCTTTTGTCATATATAGTACATAATATCACTATTCTATGCAACAAAACACCAAATGTCTTCTTTGTGTTTAAATGTAATTCAGGACCCATTAACCAATCTCTCCCTGACCTTTCCTCCATTCTTCTTAAAATAAGCTGTTTTGAAGTATAGTGATGCACGCTTATGAAAATCATCTAGTGGCACTGTTTTCCTACTAATGACAAGCTTTTATTTTTTATGAGGCTCAGGGAAGGTGCTATGTGACAAGGACTTGAATAAAACATTATGTATCCTTCACCTCTTATGACAGGTATCAGACTGAAACTGGGAAGAGTTTTCCCCTCTCTAATTCTGCTCTTCAGTCTTTGATCTACGGGGGCATGAAGCACAATTGGTTCAGAAAGATACCACATTTCCACATTTAAAGATCTTTTGTCCACAAGACACAGCATCTGTCTAAATAATGGATCTCAGGACAATGTCAGGAGCAAACAGTACACTAGAGTTGGCTGCACTTCATTAGCCAGTTATTTTGTACCATCCCAGACTGTTAGTGAAACTACCCTGCTGTTAGCATGTTTCTCATTAATCTGGATTTCACTAATTACTCTGCACTCACACTGATTAGCTAAAATTGCTTTTTGTATTCTTCTGCAATAGGTTTCAAATTGGTTTCTAAGGACTCTCTTGTAAAGACAATGCCATTGTTTTCCAGATCATAAGTCTACTGGAAAGGAAAAGAGGAACTATGCATTAAGTCTTGCTCATATGGCCTTTCTTTTGGGCACTTCTTTTTCCTCCAGAGTATCGGAAGTGTGCTTTAAAAAGAAATCAAAATCATAATTTTAAGAGTAAGGGACCAAGTCTTTGTTGTTTTTTGTTCTAGTGATATGCCTAGAGAAAACTCCATACATATAGACGGCTTCAACAGAATAAAAGAAACACGAAAGTTCAAGCCCCACCCCTAACTGTAGGCCTACAAACCTCTGGTGACTATATTTCAAGAAGCAATACTGCCACCTGGCTGTGCAAGACAGAGGAAACGACCATTTCCTTCATTTTGTAACCAAATTCTTCTGATGGTCCACCTGCTCCTTGATTTCTTCCTATCTACATAGAAGCCAAGAATTCTGGAAGATTCTTGTTGACTCCCAGGAATACAAAATACTAGGGCCACAAAATCAGAACAAAATAATTGGAAAAGACCTCAAGGGCTGTGCAGAGCACTGCTTGGAGTTCATGAAGATGAAATCCAAAAGGGACCTGCAACGGTAAGGCTATAATACAATGCAGACCTGATCTCGCAACTCATTTTATTTGCAGTGCCCTGAGAACTGCTAGCGGAATCCAAATCTGCACTTGTGACTACAAGTCACATGGTGCATAAACTTTGAGGAAAAGACAAATAGGGGAATATGAATGCATTGATAAATTTTTGAACTCTCAGAATTTGTCATATTCGGAATTGCTGTTAGTTTCTACTGCCTGGATACATTTAAACCTCCAAAATGCCATTTCCCATAAAAATATACCTGACATTTCCCCACTGGGAATTTTCCTAAGTATCTCTTCGTAGTCTAAATTTTTATGCCAGATTTATGCGGTTCTTTTCTCTGAGATTTTTATGGTTCCCAACAGAAAACCCTGTAGTGAAAGCAATATATATTTAAGAATATAATCCCAGACCCTTTATGGTATTTGACCAAAGCCTACTGTAGTGACGTTCTAATGCACAGCCCACTTGGCAAAACTGAATTAAATTATGTAGAATTTCCTTCCTTAAATCTTTCAGTTAACACTGGCTACAAGAGTGACTTAATAAATAATTTCTATAATACCAACTTAAACTACATGTGTTTTGTTCAATCCAATATCTGTCAGTATTTTGATTGCCATGGAAGAGACCTCAAAATTATTAAATAAATAAATATGGTAAAGTCAGCATTCAAATCCCAGACTATCAAAACTCATGTTCTTCCACTGTAACACATTATACTACATGTATACACAGTACTGGCCTGTTAACACTCCTTAAAAATGCCCTTATGTATACTGAGTTCACAGTAAAGGCTTTTAGAGAGATACAAACATTTTTTTTCCAAAAGGTAGTTATGTTCTTTATTATGCAACACAAAAGGCACTCATTTTCCTTTTGTTTGATAATTTCAGTTCAACAGGCCATCTGAAAGGGGTTTTTTCAAGATAATAGCTTGAATCTAAGCTATGCAAGGTTTTTTGAAGTGACATAAAATACATAAAATAGCTACACTGTACAACAAAGGTTATATATGGAAAATAATATTTTGTCAGAGTTTCAGAGTGCAGAGGTTATGTTCTCTAAACAGTTTCCTGTTTTAGTTATTTAAACTATTGAAGTACAATAAACTAGCCCCTAATACTGCCAATTTTAAGTCATTTTGCTGTTATTATTTTACCAAACACATAAAATCAAGTCTGTAACAGGCATTTTTAGATGCTAGTGACATTTTCATCATGATCAGATTGAGATACAAGTTAAGAATTGTGGGAAAGGGGCTGGAGACATGGTTCAGAAATTAAGAGCACTGGCTGCTCTTCCAGAGGACCTGAGTTCAATTCCCAGCAACCACACAGTTGCTCACAACCATCTGTAATGATATCTGGCGCCCTCTCCTGGCATGAAGGCACATATGTAGACAGGACTTTGTATCCATAATAAATAAATATATCTTTTAAAAAAAGAATTGTGGGAAAAGCAAGTAAGGGACCTACTGATGTTGTTTTTCTAAATGGTCATGTCAGATGGCTTTCTACACAATTAACGTTTGTATCTATAGAACAGTGCTGCTCTCAACCTTTGTGAGAGAACGTTCTTACTGTAGCGCATAGTAATTAACACAGAGCTTCATAACTGTTCAAAGTGCATGCAGGTTTTCCCCACCTCAAGGCTTCAGGAACATCACAGAAGATGGAGCAGAAAGAATGTGAGAGCCAAGGGCACGGGGAGTAGTACTGTGAAATACTGCATTCTGACCACAGCATGCCTGTTACACACCTCAACTTACAGTATTTGTGATTACCTTCAGCAGACCTGCACAAGATCAAGCCAGTTAAAACTTCCAGCATAGATGTGAGAAGGGCTACTGATGCCCGTCCCCGTCCCCATACCTGAGGAGCTATTGGCAGCTGCTGGCTGCCAGTGGAAGTGGAGGGAGAATCATTTTTCTTTAGGAGGGGTGGCCAATGGCAGGTTGCTTATGCCCCATTGGATGCCACCACAAAAATGTGCATATGGGTAGCACTAGTTGGATACAGTGGGTTTAAAAAGTAAATAAAAAATTTTAAAAGAAGATATGAAATTGTGGGGAAGATGTGTTGGGGTTCTTCATCATCCTCTAAGAGATAATTAAGCAAAGAAGTTAAGTTTCCAAAGCCTCCATGTAAAGAGATTTTCATTTATAGACCAGCTTCTTAAACTGAGTCATGACCCCACATGGGGTGGCATAATTGAATATAGGTGTCGTGAAAAAAAATTTACCAAGAGCAAAAGGTTCCTCAACATGCAACAAGCAAAATTAACTAAAAATAGTGCTATTAATTAATCGAAATCCTACGTATCTCTTGCAACACTGCTCTACGTCACAATATGTGACTTTACTGTAACCATGGTGTTGACCACACAAAATGTGTACTTTGAACTGTGTATGACACCATGCTATGCAATGCCAACTAACACTACTGCAAACAC
This sequence comes from Neotoma lepida, assembly GCA_001675575.1. NCBI lineage: Eukaryota > Metazoa > Chordata > Mammalia > Rodentia > Cricetidae > Neotoma > Neotoma lepida. The sequence continues at coordinate 2,728,858 of LZPO01046802.1, forward strand.
TTCAGTCCAGATTTGAACTTTATGTCTTGAACTGCAAAGATTTTATTGTACATACAAAATTTTCTGCTTTTATAGAAATATAATTGCTTAATTATGGAAAACAAAAGCTCTTAATACATTCCTACTATCATTCTTTAGCATGTAAGTATCAAATTATTACATCCAGTGCTGCAGAGATGGCTCAGGGGTAAGTGCCAGCAACACAAGTGTGAGGACATGAGTTCACACACACACACACACACACACACACACACACACACGCAGAGAGAGAGAGACAGAGAGAGAGAGAGGAGAGAGAGATTTAAATTTTGTATCTTTAGATTGTCATGTACTAGAATGTTCAATATTAAAATTTTCTACTTGAGTTGCTGACTTGAATTTTATACAAGATCATTAAACAGCAGGGCACGGTGATACAGGACTGATATCTTAGCACCCAGGAAGCAGAGAATGTGCGATTGTTGCAAGTTCAAGTCCAGACCACTCTACATAAAGTGTCCCAGGCCAGTCAGGGCTACACAGTGAGACTCTGTCTAAAAAACAAAACAAATCAAACACACACAAAAAAAACCCCACCAAAAATCATTAAATGAATTTTGGATTGCAATTAAGACAAAATTTCTAATAATTTCTGAAATGGCTCTGAACATATTTCTGATGTTTTATAGTTTGTACTTATGCAACTCATTGATAATTAAAAATAAAAATATTAGCTGGGTAGTGATGACGCACACCTTTAATCCCAGCACTTAGAAAGCAGAGGCTGGTGGATCTCTGTGAGTTCGAGGCCAGCCTGGACTACAGAGTGAGTTCCAGGACAGCCTGGGCTATACAGCAAAACCTTGTCTTGAAAAAC
>LZPO01046802.1:2729943-2746016 GCA_001675575.1 Neotoma lepida
GGAGGTCAGAGAACAACTTGGGGGATTTGGTTCTCTCTTTCCACCATGTGGTTCTTGCTCCTTTCACCATGTGGTTTCTGGGGATCAAAGTTGGGGCATCGGGTTTGGTGACAGGTGCACATCAAAGATGCCCACTGCGCCATCTTGTAGACCCCATGATTTAGTTCTTTATGTAGAAATAAACAAGTATATATACCTCATTGTTATGCAAATTTGCTTTAATAAATTTCCTTATGCTTAATTATCAGTAAATGTTTGATTTGTATACCTACATTATATATTTATATTCCTGGGTCATGTAAAAATTTTGCATGTAAGCCAGGTGTGGTGGCGCACACCTTTAATCCCAGCACTTGGGAGGCAGAGGCAGGTGGATCTCTGTGAGTTCGAGGCCAGCCTGGTCTACAAAGCAACTTCCAGAGCAGCCAGTGCTACACAAAGAAACCCTGTCTCAAAACCCCCAAAAAATTTACATGTGAAAAGAGTCAAGAGTCACATGTGGAAAATAATTAAACAGCCCTGATACTTAAGATTGTTCTTAGAGAACTAGGTGTACTTCTGTGGAAATGTTGAAATTCTTTCAGAAATGTTGAAGTGGGAGACATTAGAATATAGGGAGAGGTCCAAGGTTAGTTTCTTGGTACTTTATTACCAAGATCTTGATGATGCATGTGTAAAAATCAGAGAATAGCTTGAGGGAGTTAGTTCTCTCTTTCTACCATGTAGGTCCATGGGGTCAAATTCAACTCACCAGGTTTAGCAACAAGTGTCTCTACCTACTGAGCCATCTCACTGGCCCTGGAAGATTCATTTATCCTACCCAAAACAGGGAGTGGGGGTTTAATGCTTTCCATATCCAGGATTTAACAATTTTAACATTGATCCTTCTTATTGATTTTCCAAATTATGAATAGAAATCTTCATATAGTGTTTTGGGACTATGTATTGTCGTAGGTGATTATTTTCAGAACTTAGTTTCTTAATCATCAAAATTCTGTCAAGATCAATATTGTTTCTATACTAAAGTTAAACTAATTCCTCCACAAACAAAAATAAAATAGCAATTTCTAAAGATTTTTTTAATCATGTATTTTATTTCTATGAGTGTTTGCCTGCATGTGTGCCTGGTACACACAGAGGCCAGAAGAAGGCACTGAAGTATAGTGAGCTGCCATGTGGGTGCTGGGAACCAAACTTAGGCCCTCTGCAAGAACAGAAAACACTCTTTGTGGAGTCATCTCTCTAGTCCACAAGAGTTTCTGATAAGAAAAAACTAGTGCATACATAATATTTAAGTATTCATGAAAACTGTTCTGAAGCTCTTAAAAAAGATCTTTGAAAGCTAAATAATTTATTCAAGATCCGTAACTAACAATAGTAGAGTCTGGATTCAAGCATCAAGTGTCTGGTTCTTTGATCATATGCTTTAAATCCAGCAATTTCTTTTGAAAATAGTGAGGTAAGTGTTCTCCATTAACTGTATTTTTAACAGGTTTTTGTAATTGATTCTTTGGGAATTTCACATCATACAAAACCACCAATTCCATTCATTTCCCAGTCCCTCCATATCCACCTCTCACCCCCATAGCATCATCACCCCAAAGGAAAATTTAAAAAAAATATATTAACAAAGCAAGCAAACAAATAAACACACAAAAACCATTTTTCTCCTCTGTCTTTCCTGCCTTGCCAATACCTCTTCACTCATCTTAGTGGCTGTGAGAGCTATGGTGTGTAGAGCAGTATATCCTTTTGTCCACTCAGCCTTACCTGTACATGTTCATTGTCAGGTACAAGACCTCTGGCTTCTGGTACCCCATTAATGCTGGACCTTCACCAAGACTCCTCTCAGATATCCTGCTGTTGACCCAAGTCATGGAGATCCTGCAGCTATGTTTCCATGTGGCCAGTCCCTTCATACACTCCTACGGGTCATAGATGGGGTAGATGTGCCCATGACCTAGGGTGCTGTGGAACAATCCTTCTGTACACTGTAAATATGTATTACCCTCATTGGTTAATAAAGAACTGACTGGCTTATAGCTGGGCAGGAAGAGATTGGACAGGAGAGCCAGACTAGGAGGATGCTGGGAAGAAGTGTGTGGTTACTTTGGAGTGGCTGGCAGGACAGAAAATTTTGCTTACACTAGGGGCCAGATCTCTCATGCCCATAGTGAGGGGTGGGATTATCTCTCCTGAGTATGGGGCCAGCTCTCCTGCTGCAGTGCCTAGTGAGGGACAGGGCCTGTTCTCCCAGGGCTAGCAAAGGAACTGTGCCAGCTCATTGTGGTCTTCATATTTCAACACATATGGTGCCTATAGGCCCCTGTGGTAACATGTGCCATGGAGATAAACACAGACTTCAGCTGCAGCAGGACCACAGACCCAAACATTGCCCTTAGCTGCAGCTCAGACCCGGACATCACTGTGGCCCTGGTTCCAATGCTGTCCACCCAGATCAGTATGGCCCCAGAGGCAGCATGAGGTCCATGGTCCAACTCCAGCTGGGGTCTGTGTTGATGTCTGTGTCCCATGTTGCCACCAAAGGCCATAGAGATGCCTGTGGTCTTGGATTCCATTTGTGGCCATGTTGGTGTCTGAGGGCTGTGCCAATATGAGTGTTCTGCACTGTCATGGTTTCAGGTGGCTGACCAGACCCCAGGTATCTGCATGGCCCTTAATGGTGACAGAAACTATGGACATCAATTCAGACCCTGGCTGGTATAGGGTCACAAACACAGACATGGTCCTCAGTAGCAGCCTGGGCTGGGATGTCACCATGGCCCTGGTGACAGTGCACGCCATGCAGATATGTATGACCCCAGTGGCAGCATAAACCACGGACACTAAAATGGCCCCAGGTGGTAAGCCAGACTCCAAGCATCCACACAACCTTCAGTGGTAATGGAAGCCATGGACATCAACACAGATCCTGGCTGTGGTAGGGCCACAGACCTAGACATGGCCCTCAGCTGCAGCTTGGGCCTGAACATCACACATAGCCCTGGGTAGCAGCACAGGCTTCCCAAATCAGTATAGCCCTGGTGGCAGCATGGCCTTCGGACATCAACACACTTGTCTATTTGCTTCAGTGGTCTAATGAAAACTTACCATGTGAACACAACCATTTGTCCTCATAATCCATGGGTTGGTTGAATCCACTATGCTTCTTAATGTAGATTGACTGGCACCAAAGAGCTGGCTGGATTGTTTTTTTTTTTCAAAAGATAGCCGCAGTAGGTGAAGAAAACACACTTTAATAAACAAACCAAATACAACCTCCTTTCAAGTCACAGTTGGCCAAAACAAATCAAAGCACTGAGCCCAAAGATAATAATAAGGTGATTACAGTCTTCCCATCATTTGCTCATGACAAAAACAGACATGCAAAGAGGGTGTCTTAGTTAGGGGTTCTATTGCTGTGAAGAGACACCATGAGCACAGCAACTATTACAAAGGAAAACATTTAATTGGAATTTCAGAGGTTTAGTCCATTATTGTTATGGCAGGGAGCATGGTAGTGTGCAGGCAGACATGGTGCTGGAGAGGTAGCTGAGAGTTCTACAACTGGATCTGCAGGCAGCAGAAAGAGCCATGAGACACTGGCACAGCTTGAGCATCTGAGACCTCAAAGCCTGTCCCCAGTGACACATGTCTTTCAACAAAGCCATACCTACTCCAGTAAGGCTACACTTCATAATAGTGCCACTCCCTATGGGCCTATGGGAGCCAATTTTATTCAAACCACCACAGAGGGGTAATTGGATGATGGCATGTAGAAGAATGCAAAAAGATTCATATCTATCACCCCATCCAAAATTCAAGTCCAAGTGGATCAAAGAAGTCAACATAAAACCAGACACACTGAACCTGATAGAAGAGAAATTAGGAATAGCCTTGAACGCATTGGCATAGGAGACAATTTCCTAAACAGAACACCGATAGTACAGGCACTAAAGTCAACAAATAATAAATGGGACCTCATGAAACTGTAAAGCTTCTGTAAGACAAAGGACACCGTCAACAAAACTGCAGCCTGCAGAATGGGAAAAGGTTTTCACCAACTCTGCATCTGATTGAGGGCTAAATTTCTAAACTATATAAAGAACTCAAGAAACTAGACATCCACAAGCCAAACATTCCAATGAAAAAAATGGAGTACAGATCTAAATAGAGACTTCTCAATAGAGGAATCTCAAACAGCTGAGAAACACTTAAAGAAATGTTCAACATCCTTAGCCATCAGGGAAATGCAAATCAAATACTTTGAGATTCCATCTTACACCTGTAAGAATGGCTAAGATCAAAAACATAAGTGACAGCTCATGCTGTGAGGATCTGGAGCAAGAGGAACACTCTTCCATTGCTAGTGGGAGTGCTAACTTGTACAGTCACTATGGAAATCAATATGGTGGTTTCTCAGAAAGTTAAGAAGTGATCTATCAAGACATAGCTATATCACTCTTGGACATATACCCAAAAGATACCCCATCCTACCACAGGGACACTTGCTCAACTATATTCATAGTGGCTTTATTCATAATAGCTGGAAACAGCCCAGATGTCACTCAACCAAAGAATGGATAAGGAAAACTTGGTATATTTGCACAATGGAGTATTACTCAGCTATTAGAAAAAAAATAGCATCATGAAATTTGCAGGCAAATGGATGAAACTAGAAAAATCATCCTGAGTGAGGCAACCCATACTCCAAAAGAGAAAGATGATATGTACTCACTCATAAGTGGATATTAGCTGTTAAGTAAGGGATAATCATGTTACCTACAATCCACAGACTCAAAGAGGCTAGGTAACAAGGAGGGCTCTAGGGGGGACATGTGGATCTCCCCAGGAAGAGGAAACAGAATGGATTTTGCAGGTGGACTGGGGTGGGTGAGGAGTATAGGAACAAGAGGGACCGGCCAGGGGTGGGAAAGACAGAGGGAGAGAGTACTGGGAGAGACATCTGGAATTGGGGGGCACATAGGAGGCGATGTGGAAACCTAGTGCAGTGTAAACTTCTGAAACCTATGAGGATGATCCTACTGAGGACTCCTAGTAATGGAGGATATGGAGCCTGAAGCAGCCATCTTCTTTAACCAGGCTAGACTCTCAGTGGTGAGACTGGGACACCAACTCAGCCACAAAACCTTTGAATCCAAACCTGTCCTGCCTGCAGGATGTGCTGGGGCAATGGTTGCTCAGAGCTTGTTGGAGTGACAACCGATGACTGGTCTAACTTGAGGCCCAAGCTAGGTGAGGGAGCTCATGCCCTAGCCTGCCTGGATGGCCAGGAACTGGAAGCTGGGTGGCTCAGAGACCTAGGGTAGAACCAAACACGACTGACAAAAAAATAAAACTAAAAAATAAAACAATGAAAATAGAATCAATGAAAGGATTCCTAACAATATTCTGCTATACTCATAGATCCATGCCTACCCCAATCATCATCAGAGAAGTTTCCTCCAGCAGCTGATGGGAGCAGATAAAGAAACCAAGTTAAACATTAGGAGCAGCTTGGAGAACCCCAAAGAAGAGGGAGGAGAGGATTGCAGGAGCCAGGGGGCTCGAGGACACCAAGAAAACACTACCCACAAAATAACTAAGGGCTCATAGGGGCTCACAGAGACTGAAGCAGCAATCATGGAGCCTGCATGAGTCTGTGCCAGGTCCTCTGCATACATATTGTGGTTGTTTAGCTTGGGGTTTTTGCGAAACTCCTAACAATGGGAGTGGGGGTGTCTCTGACTCTTTTGCCTGCTTGTGGGATCCTTTTCCTCCCAGTGGGTTACCTCATCCAGCCTTGATATGAGGCTTTTTTCCTAGTCTTATTGCATCTTGTTATGCTGTGTTTGGCTGATATCCCTGGGAGACCTGCTCTTTTTTGAAGGGACATGGAGGAAGTGTAGATCGTGGGAGGTTGGAGGGGGAAGTAGGAGGAGTAGAGTGAGAGAAGGCTGTGGTTGGGATGTATTGCATGAGAGAAGAATAAATAAAAAGAAAAAAAGGGAGAAATAATTTGAATGAATAATTGAATCTATCACAATGCATTTCATTTATCAAAATACATGCTGGGTAAATGGGAAGATAACTCAGTCGGTAAAGTCCATGTTGCACAAGCATGAAGATTTGTTTGGATCCCCAGCATCCACAAAAAAGCCAGGCACGGTGGTATATCTGAATAGCCTGGAAAGAAAGAGTCAGATGGGATTCCTAGAGCTCACAGAGTAGCCAGCCTAGCTTAGATTCTATCTCAAAAATGGAGAAGGAAATTATTAAGGAAAACACTCAACATCAACACCTAACCTATAAACACACATGCAAATGTACCTGCAAGTACATATGCATACACATAAGCACATACACACATATATACTCTCACACACACAAATATCTACCACATATCTATAATCTAGCTATTATTTATCAGTTTACTGATATGTAATGTGTGTATATACATGCTTATACACTCAATCTGATACCATAGCCTTATTACTAGAAATTGGAACCACATGTACATTTAAATCTAAATCACAGTGACAATTACGCCTCCTGCCCAAACAGGAATCATGGCATTTGCAGGGTATCCCCGAGTTATTTCTGTTTCCAAAGGCACGATCAAGATTCTTCCATAGACTTGCTTATCTTCAGCAATCATCTACATGCCATGATTTTTTGCTTAGCCTCGGCTTTATTTTACCCTTGGCTAGAACAAACATCCCCATATGCCAAGCTTTTTGTTTATCTCTAGTTATCCCCTGAACTAAATTCCTAGAAGGAGAAATTTCTGGAGAAAAAAGTAAGGCTATTTTTCAAAACTCTTTATACACAGTAACAGTCTCATTTTTTCCCTTTGACTAGTGTTAAATACTATTTTAAGTCTTTTATTTTTATATACAATGATTGGTAATTATTTCATTTGTTTATTAATTAGGTTAAATTTTATTATCCCTTTAAAACTTCATTAAATTTTTATTTTCTAAGTTCATTCACACATAATGAATTGTCCATTTCTTTGACCTTTACAATTCATATAATTTGTAAATTATGTATGATCTAACTATTTAAAGAATCACCCTGCCTCCTCTCCTTCTGTGCTGGTGAGTTGCACTTAGATATCTCTTACCTACTACTTTATCTATTAATTACTGATAATTAGTCTTAGAAATGTGGATGTCAGTTTTCTCCTTCTACCATGTGGGTCTAGAAATATTGAACTTCCATTGTGAGGCTTGATGACAAGTATCTTCACCCAGTGAGTCATCTCACTAGCCTGCAAACACATTTTCACAGTACAGAGTTAGGAAATCACTTCATTTTAAATTTGGTCATTTGTGTCCTTTCTTACTAAAGTTTCTTACAAGACTGATGAACTATTCAAATGCAGAGAGAAAATGTAATTTATACAATCTTGCTCAAGAAATCAGGATGCTCCTTTTGAATAGTGTTGTTTGTAAAGTTGGTGAATAAAGCATATCATAATGTCATATAAACATATGACATAACACATTTTTGAAGATGGAATCTCACATTGTAGCCCAAGCTCGATTGGAACTAGCTGTGTAGCCTCCAACTGTTGGTCATCCTTCTACCTTAGCTTCCCAAGTACTGATTGGCATGTGCCACTGTATCTGACTTTACAAACAGCAAGGTTAGAATTTCATTCTGAATTTCTCACCTTCCTCATGACCAACATACAGTGCATTTTATTTATGAAGTTTAACAGTGTACTTTGTTTCTTAAAATCTTTGGAAGAATTTCTGCTTCCAAATAAGACAGAATACAATGAATCAGCCTTACCATCTCACCAGAAACAATGGCATCAAAACCAGGTAAAATACATGAAAGGGAGTACTTACGACTTTGTGCATACAGGATAGGAACTACAGTGCTCTTTGGGAGATGGAAGACAAAAAGAAGATAGCCCTATGATTACTCTAATTGAATGAGAACTGGAACTCAGGCCCAAGTAGTTTGAAAGCACTTGCAACACAAGAAATGGGAAGGAGACTCAAAAAGGTATATGCTAAGCTGTTTAGAGATGGTGGTAAAGAGAAACTCTTGAAAGTAAATGAGTGTTTCTGGGGTAAAATGGTGGATTTAAAGTTTCTTCTGAATGATTCTGAATGAGAAGTTAGGTGTGACTGTGCACCTTCATTGTCAACTTGGCTGGATTTATCGTCACCTAGGAGACATACCTTTGGGCATTTTATAAGGCTGTTTCCAGAAAGGTTTAACTGAAGTGGAAGACATATACTGAATGTGGGCAGCACTAGCCATATGAGCTGAAGTCGTACTGATTAAAAGTGGGCAAAAAAAGCAGAAAATGAGCTGAGCACCAGAATTCATCTTAGTGTCTCCTGACTGCGGATACAATGTGTCAAACTGCTTTTGCTCTACATTTTCCCACATAGTCCCAATATGATACTCACACAGTCCTGCAGACTGTTAAATCTAAAGACACCAAGGAAGCATACCCATTAGTTTCCCCAGAGGATGAAATTTTGCCTGTGATGCTGTTTCCTTACTGGCTCCAGTCGCCAACACCAAGGCAGTGCCAAAACTACCTGATCCCAGACCTCCAAAAGCATCTGCCCTACACAATGCTCACCAACCTCTCCCAACAGGCCAGTTCTGCCACACTCAATAACTACCTAGGGACACTCACCATATTTCAGTCAGGTAATTTGGCTGTATTCCAAGGATAAGCCCATTCCAATGTGTCCATTATGGGAAATGCTAGGACCGCCTCTTGTCCAGAAGACATCAGCTATGTAATCTGGCTACATGCCTGAAGAGGAGGGAGAGCCCTTCTATGATTTCAGAGAAATTATAAAAGAGATTTTTCTCTCCATGGCTGGACTTAAAGGACCAGCTGCTCCCCAATTCAGATATGGAACCTTTTACTGATGGGAGATGAAGTCTACAACAGAGGGAATAGCTCCTCACATCAAGAGACTCAAAGCAGCAATATATTGAGAAAGGGCACTGCTTATCTCAGAGGTAAAGAACTTAAAACAGAGAACAAATTCTCCTGCTCCTCCAAGCTGTCTGTCCCACCTCTTGAGGAGAGGATCTGGCAGTGGTGCACTGCCAGGCTCACACAGAGTCAAGATCGAGTAGGTCGGAGGAAAACAACTGGGCAGGCAAACAAGACCAGGCAGCCAAACAAGCTGCCTTCCACGAAGATGTAGCCCTACACTACCCTCCCATTAGTGCCACTCCCACCCCAAAAGTCTGTTTTACACTCCCAGTGCTTGCAGAGCACCCCTCACATAAGCCAGAGGAAAAGAAAAGAACAACAGATAAAACTGAAAATCAGGAGGGCTGGCTGGTTACCACAGACAGAAAAATAATAATTCCAGAGATGACAGCTCCCAGCAAACTCATGAAATAACCCCTCTGAAAAAGATTGCCCTACCAATATTATCAGCAAGATATTTGGTAGTGCGGAGGTTGCCAATATTGACCCAACAGGTCAGCAAAGCCTGTCTGCAATGTGCTCAGAACAATCCTAAGTGGAAACTCAAGGCCGATGCTGACATAAAAACAGGGGACCTACCCATTTAAACATCCAGAAGTGGGCTTTACTGACATTCAACCCAACAGAGGGTACAGATACTTGCTGGTTATGTTATGCACTTTTCTAGACTGGGTAAAAGCTTGTCCTGTCTACAAAGAGAATTACCTTGGAACTTGCAAACATGGTACCACCCCCAACCTTCAAGCCTTATTGAGAAAATAAATAGGACTCTAAAAAGAGCACTGACCAAACAGCGCCAATAAGCAGACATCCCTCAGTAAAAAATTCTGCCACTTGTACTGTCTAGGGTGCACTTCATGCCCTGTAAATGTAGTTACTCTCCTTCTGAGACCATGTCAGGCTGCCCACCTCTACTCTTCCCAAAGGATTCAGGGGACCTCCAAAAGTGTGGACACACCTACTTCTCACAGTTCTTAAAAGACTTGGCTGACATTGCACAATAAATTGCCAAATCTTTTCCACTCTCTCAGCTCTCAAAAGTTGCAGATGTCAAGCAGTAGACACACCATAGCCACACCAAGGCTGCTGTGGACCTGAGTCAGGAGTCGATCATGAAAGCTGACAAATATGTGCCTCTGAATTTGGAATGGGGCCACAGCTCAGCTTCTACTCCAATATCCTTCTGGATCTCTTAGATGCACATTCACGCTAGGCCACACTCAGCCTCTTTGACCCTGTCACATAAATCAGGGCAACTCTAATTCCTGGATATATTCACCAATATAACTAGCCACCACCCTCAGAGGAGTTCTGCCTTCCATCGGTGTTACTTAGGAATAAGCCAGCCACATATGATCCCTTGGACCTCATCATGCTGTGACCCAACTGCCCACACCAGAAAAGCAGACTTTCTTTTGGAGGGGGCCCCAGCTAATGACAGTCTATGAAAGAATGACCAAAGGACAAACGAATGGTTGTTGGGAACCCTGGAGAAATAATATGAGGAAGCCATGTTACTATTACTTCAATAGGAATGACTAACCAAAGTCTGACTAACAAAACAAAAGGGGCGTGTTTAACTGTGCCACCTATTCAGGTCACAGGAGAAGCCTGGTATGTAGAAGANGAAAAGGCTATACCAGACTAGTTATAAGTAGCTCCTAATGGTACATAATTCACCTACTCCAAGAATAGTTTACAACTGCTACCTAGGAGATAGTTGCAGCCTGGTATTCTTGGTCCCCAACGTAGGTGTGCTCCCAGGAAACATGGTCAAGCAATACTTANCATCTCTTAGATTCAGTAAACAAGAACTCCTATACTTTTACCAGTCTTCCCAGGAATGGCATCCTACAAATTCAACACAGCGAGCTCTCTACTCAGGTCAACAAAAACTTAATTGTTGTTCAGGAAAGCATAGTCACTCTCCAGAAGCNGTAAGATTCACTGACAGCAATGGTCCTCCAAAATTGTAGAGGCAACATTGATTACCATGGAAAAGAGAGGCATATGCATGGTTTTAAATGTAAAATGCTATTTTATGCTAANCAGTCAGCATAATATGAGAAAATGCCAAAAAGCTATTAAAAAGGATTAAGTCTATGAGGAAAAATGAAAGCTAACAGAATACAATACAGATGATACACCAAGGACACCAGCCCATTTCTCCCCAATAGATTCAGAAGGTGGTGTTATGAAGGTGAAGAGGAGGGNATGAGGTAGAATAAAGTTGGAAAAGACCAATTATTGGATATTAATATATTGATTTATTTAGTGATTTACTTAAAGCACTGCTTCTATTACCTATTTGCCAAGCATGACNTCACTTGCTACCTGGAACAGAANGACCTGGAGAAATAGTTGAAACAAAGGGTCATTGCCTTAACCTGCTGACTGCATGTGCATTCCTGTAAAATCTCGTTGGCTTGCCTTCCCCACCTTGTAGTTTTAAAGTACAAANTGAGAATGCTGACAGTTAGGGTATTCACTAATCTGATTACTGGGGTAGGCTAGTTCANGCACCCTCTCTGCTATAGCTAGCAGTCTAAGCTGGAGTCATCCTTGTGGATTCCTGGGAACTTCCCCAGCACCTGGTTTCTCCCTGTCTCCCTGGTGTCTCCCTCTATCATGGTATGTCTTTCATTGCTCTCCCACTCCACCCCTGTTCCACCTCGACCATCCTGTTACCTTGTGTTCTCTTCCCCCATCCCCTACCCTCCATTGTCTCCCTCACCCCCAGTCTACTCATGGAGATTTCACAGTTGAGCACCAGGCCGAGCTCCAGGAGTCCAGTGGAAGAGAGAGAAGAGGGATTCTATGAGCAAGGGGCATCTAGATCATGATGAGGAAAGTTATACAGAGACAACCAAACCAAACTAGTGGGAACTCATGAACTGTGGACCAATAGCTGTGGAGCCTCCATGGGACTAAACTAGGCCTTCTGCATAGTGAGACAGTTATGTAGCTTGATCTGTTTAAGGGCCCCCCTGACAGTGTGATCAGGATCCATCCCTAGGACATGAACAGGCTTTGTGGAGCCCACTGCCTATGGTGGGACAACTTACACAGTCTTGGTGCAGGGGGAGGGGCTTGGACCTGCCTCAACTGAGTGTATCAGGCTCTGCTGACTCCCCACAGGAGGCCTTGCCTTGGAGGAGGTGGGGCAAGGCTAGAGGGTGGGAGGAGGGATGGGAGGGGATCTGTGGCTGGTATGTAAAGTGAATAGAAAATTTTTCAATAAAAAACATGAGAATACAAAATGGACCCAAGATGGACACTTTTTCAGAAGCTATTCTGTCCAGCAGTGACATCTCTTCTCTTCTGCTCTCATTGGTGTCACAGTTCTTATTCCAGAAAGATTCCCACAACTCTTCTTCTCAGCCTCTTNTGGGTTGCTGCCAGGCAAGTCTGAAAGCTCTGAGTAGCATTCAGGAAGGTCCAGCAAATCATTCCATCTCTGTGTCTTAATTCCTNNTTCATGATNGTTTACTACTGGAAAAGGTCAGAAAACTATGAGACCTGAAGGTAGAATGCTACATTTACTCTGTTCTCAGTCTCCAGTACAGAACTCAGTATTGTCTGTGCTCCCACTCTCTGATGCACTCAGGGTAAGATGTCTCACATGCTTCTGATCCTTTCTTCTAAAAAGTCTGTCCACTCAGATTATCTTTTCAACTTCAATTTGTGAACACCTATTGAGAGTCTTCCCAAACTTCTTCACAGAGGGTGTTTAGGCCCACATTAGGCTACCTGTCCTCTATCCTTCTGTTGCCTTTAACAGTTTACACTGAACTTCAGATTCAGGATTTTGATTCCTAGCTTCTGTGAGCTCCTTGGATGTTAGCTAATAGTCCTGCCCATGTGTGGGGACCTGTCCCACCGAGAACTCAGGTCTCTGGAGAAGGAATGACCTGGAACCCAGGAAAGTAATTGTGACTGTGTGCCTGTTCCCAACCTCCCTTTCCCTGAAGACAATCAGACATGACAGGGAGTCAAGTCAAGCAGGAGCTCCTTTATATGACCTGGAACCCAGGAAAGTAATTGTGACTGTGTGCCTGTTCCCAACCTCCCTTTCCCTGAAGACAATCAGACATGACAGGGAGTCAAGTCAAGCAGGAGCTCCTTTATATGACCTGGAACCCAGGAAAGTAATTGTGACTGTGTGCCTGTTCCCAACCTCCCTTTCCCTGAAGACAATCAGACATGACAGGGAGTCAAGTCAAGCAGGAGCTCCTTTATTGAAGAACAGTGAGCCCCTTTTAAATCCTAAAACCACAAGGCTGAAGAGGGGTGGGGTAGATGCCCCGTGGGGACAATCAGCTTAAAGGTCACCCAGCCATAAAGAGCTTAGTTTCCTCCCTCCTTGCTTCCTCCCTCCTTGATTTCTCCCTCCTTCCTCCCAGCCACAGACCCTCACAGACCTCTGTCAACAACTGGGTTCCTTCCTCCCTGCCTCCTCCCAGGGCCATCTTTACTTGTCAATAACTTAGTTCTGCAGGCCCCCACAGATTTCCCCTTTTTGTTTTAAAGCAACCAAAGTGTTTAATTATCACCCGAGTGACCTGCATAGTCAGGAGAGACACGATGGGACAGCTCCACCTTGTGGCAGAGCTAAAACACAAGTGCCTCCTGGGGCACTAGCCATGAGGCCATCCTATTTCCAGTAACCAGTCCAAGTCCATCCCAAACCCTCTTCCCACAGTGAGCAAGGAGTCTGGATCTCTAGGAAGATTTTGAGGACCTTTGAGTAGTTGTCCATTCCTGTATGGTGGTCTCCAGGGTCTGGGTCTTTGTCTACTTGGACATAGTCTACTTTTTCATCCCATGTGACAGATGATGTGAATGGCTTAGTGGTGAGGGCTTGGGATTCTGGCTGGAAGTCAAGAGCTATGTAGTTCACCTTGCCAGTCCTCTTCTTTGGAGCTGGGCTGTAGGTGCCACTGGTAACAGGGGATGCAGACACTGGGGTTTGCATCTCCTGAATCTGTGTTGGTGATGCTTTGTGTGGAGATGGGGAGGCAGTACTGGGAGGAGCTGGAGTTAAAGGTGTGGTTGACCCCAGACCAAGACTTGGTGACAGGTGCAGGTCCAGGGCTGTTGGCTTTGCCTTCTGGTCAGGCTAGAGGTGGCCACTGACTGGGAGTGGCTGGATCTCACTTCCTTGGCTGGCGCCTCTATGAATAGGAAGGGCTATGGATGGTAACCAAGTGGGTCAAAGTGATGGGGTCCTGGGTTCATGGGCAACTAGCTGTCATCAGAGCTGGCACTGTCTGATCGACCCAAGATATTCTTTCCTGGAAATTTAGCAGACCAAGTGACATTGTCTCCACCCTGTGTTGAGTACTCATAGGTTTGATAGGAAGCTATAGGTCTGATAGGAAGCTGGTCGCCTGGGAATAGTAGCAACTACAGATTTGTTACTTTTACTGATTGGAGGTCTTTGTTGAGGGCTGCCCCACCGAGGTGTTTTTGCCTGACTTGGCTTGGGAAAGCTAGGTGGGGGAGCTATGGCTGAGTCTCTTAAGAGTGGCCACTGTCATGGCACTGTGCTTTAATGTTCTAGGGATCTGGTAAGCTGAGAGAGGGATGGTTGGAATATCCATATTGTCTGCTAGGAGTTCTCTAATCTCCTGACACAGGGTGTTATTGGGTGTCTGAAAGGTGTATGTAGCCTCATTATCTGTCTCTGACCCTGTGAGGCTGCCCTGGTTGTGGCTGTGTGAAATGAGGCTACGGGGTAGGTCATAAGTACTGTCTTTGAGTCCTGTATTGTGTCGGCTTGGCTTGGGAAGGTTACAGAAACCATGCACTTGCTTGCTGACTTTGATTATAGAGTGTCTATTGCCCTGGGCAAGTTTTTGCACAGCTGTATCAGTCTTTTGCCTGATGCCCTGAGAGAAGCTGGCACCCTCGCATTTTTTGTACTGGTGGACAAAGCAGGCTGGATGTGGCTTGACACAGGGGGGAACAAAGTGGACTGGCCAGAGTGTGAAGGCATGGAGGACTCCCTTCTGGTAAAGCCACAGATCTGGCAGATGCTCTGGACCCACTTATTCATGTCGGCCTCTGTCTCATCCACAAGGTAAAAAGTGCGCTCCTTGGTCTTGATGTCCAACACAAAAGTGTTCTGTAGCTCTTTCTTGTTGAAGGTCAGGCCTGCATCACAGAAGTTCAGGTTGATGGTCCGCAGGGGCTACTTGTAGTGCTCATTCTTGTAGTACTCTACAACATCAGGGTTGCCAATTCTCCGGCCGCTCCACAGAATAAACCATCATTTCTTCCAGGCATAGAGCCTCAACTTCTTCTCAGGAGGTGATTTCTTCAGTAGGCGGTGCACACCACTTTGTTGCCACTGTGGCTCATGTCTCCTTGTGCAGCTCATGGAGGAGGGGGTAAGGAGTCCTTCCTGGTGACCCTCAAATACAGAATTTGTCTGGTTATTCTGGCAAAGAAGAACAGGCTCCAAAGTATCTTCAAAACACTGAGGTGTTGGGGACATTTCCTGGGACCTGGATGTGCCCCAAATTGCTCTTCTGAAATCTCAGAGATCTCCATAAGAAACACCTCCCACTTCAGGCTCAAGGTACTGTCCTGTTGCTGGCAACATGTCTTGGAGGATGGGCAAGGGTTTCCCTGCATTTTCTTGTGTTGTAGTTGTTGCTGATAAGGTCATGCTCTCTGAAAAGAGGGCTTCCTGCCCGTGCATGGAGACATGAACCATAACAGGAGGATTTGAGCACTCATCAGTCAGACCTTCCATATTCTTGCCACCTGATTCCCATTTCTCTTTCAGGGCAAACCTGTCCTTGCAGCACCCAGTGGTGAGAAACTGCTTCAGGACCAGTTTAGAGATCATCTGCTCGCCGCTCTGCTTTTCTGGGAAGCTCTCCCAGAGTGCTTGCAGCTCCCACTTTACATGGGAGCCATTGTCATTTGTGGGAACGTTGAGCTTAGCAATTGACGAGTTAGAGATGAGTTCTCCAGAACCATTCAACTATGGAAGTTTGGTATCTGGCTTGGGACTTGACAATAAAAAGGGAATGTGGGTGAGGGGTCACTTAGATTCACCAAAGCCCACCAAGCACAGGGA
>LZPO01046802.1:2752282-2767175 GCA_001675575.1 Neotoma lepida
CTCTACTGTTTTGCCCAGGCAAAGTGCAGGGCCCTCTCTCCCAATTGTAGCAGGCACAGGAAGTAGGGGAGGAGAGCTCTCCTGCTCTCCATGCCCTCAGGGCTATCTCACCTGCATCCCACAACAGGGTCTGCTCTAGTGTGCTGCCCAGGTGGATACAGGGCCCACTCTCTGGTGTCCTGTAGCTGGTGTAGGACAGGGCTAGTTCTCTCACTCTTGTGACCCTGGGGCCATCTCTCCCTCCTGCCACAGGTGGCAAGGGGCAGGGTGGGGGTGCTTCTTTCCCCACACATGCCACTGGATAACAGAAAAGGAGGGCAGGGTCAGTTCTCTTGCTCTGACAGCCTCAGGGCTGGCTCACCTGCTTCCCTGACAACAGGGTCAGCTCTAGTGTGCTGCCCACATAAGAAGCAGAGGCTGCTTTCTCATGTTCTGCAGCTAGTGAGGGTCAGGGCTTGCTCTCCTACATCTGTGACCTCACACAACAGCAGGATCTCCATGTCACAGAACAACAACGGGACATCCAAGAGGAGCCACAGTGAGAGCCCAGTATTGGTGGGGTAGCAGAAGCCAGAGGCCTGGAGCCAAATCAATGAATCCTGGCATTGAACTTTTGCAAGTGAAGATGAACATGTTAAGGGGTAACCTGTGTNTCTCAAAGGACCACACTACAGCTTCCACCACAAGATTCTTCTTGCTTTTTTTGTTTTTGTTTTTGTTTTGTTTTGTTTGTTTGTGTTCTGGTGGAAGTTCCACCTCAGTCCCTGGCACCCTGGCATCCTTATACCCAGAGTCTGGAATGTTCTGGTGGAAGCCTCACGTCTCTGACTAGACCCTGTGCCCCAGAAAGTCCTGCCAAACATGGCTCCTCCCCCAGAAATGCTCAAGACGACTCCCACAGGGTATTTAAACTGCACTCCAGAAAACAGACACGTGCTTTTTCGGTATTTCTTTCCAGTCTCCGCTCAAGGGGACCGAAAATCCCCCAGGAGCACTTTACCCATTAAACTGGGACTTTTTCTAATTCGGTCTGACTCATTCTAATCTGGATTGCTACATCAGTGGAAAGGCTTACCAGGGGTGCAAAAACTTTTCAGTTTGCCTTTTGGTTTTTCTTTTAAATTTGGCTTTGTTTTTGGTGGGAGGTTGCAAGGACAGAGGGCAGATGAGAGGGGACAAGGAGATCGGTCAGATCAGAATGCATGATGTGAAATCCACAAAGAATCAATGAAAGTACAAGTAAATAAATAAATAAAAATGCAAAAAGGGGANAAAGAAATGGGTAACAGGGAAATGCAAATCAAAANGAATCTAAGATTCCATCTTACACTTGTCAGAATGGCTAAGGTCAAAAACACAAGAGACAGCTCATGCTAGTGAAGATGTGAGGAAATGGGAACACTCTTCCGATGCCGGTGGGAGTGAAAATTTGTACAACCACTTTCAAAATCAATATAGCAGTTCCTTGGAAAATTTGGAATCAATCTTCCTTAAGACCTAGCTATACCACTCCTATATACCCAAAGGACATTCCATCCTCCCACAAGGACTCCTGTTCAACTATGTTCATAGCAGCATTATTCGTAATAGCCAGAACCTGGAAACGACCTGGATGCCCCTCAACCAAATAATGGATAAAGAAAATGTACATTTACACAATGGAATATTGCTCGGCTGTTAAAAAAATGACATCATAAAATTTGTAGGGAAATGGACGGAATGAGAAAAAATAATCCTGTGTGAAGTAACCCAGACAGAGAAAGACAAACGTGGTATGTACTCACTTAGTGGACATTAGCTATAAAGGATAATCATGCTAAAATCCACAGACCCAGAGAAGCTAAGTAACAAGGAGTGCTCAAAAGGGGGATGCATGGATCTCCCTGGGAAGAGGAAATAGATTTTGTGGGTGCACTGGGACACACATAGGATTTATTGGATGTGGGGTGGTAGAGGGAGAGAATACTGTGAGGGAAACTGGACTTGGGGGCCATATGGCGATTAGCTAGAACCCTAGTGGAATAGAAACTCCCAGGAATCCAGGAGCAAGACTCTAGCAAAGACTCCTAGCAACAGGGGATACAGAGCCTGAATTGTCCATCTTTTGAAACCAGGCAAGGCTTCCATTGGAGGAATCAGGACACCAACCCAGCTACAAAACCTTTGATCAATCATTTGTCCTGCCTGCAAGATGTCCTGGGGTAATGGTGACACAGAAATTGTGGAAGTGGCCAACCAATCCAGCTTGAGACCAATGCCACCAGAGGAAGCCCACCCCTGACACTGCCTGGAGGGCAAGGGACCAGAGACTGCACAGTCCAGAGACCTCGAATAGAACCATGCATGACCAGAAAAAAAGTCAATGAAATGATTCTTAAAGGTACTCTGCTGTACTCACAGGCTGGAGTCTAGCATAACTGTCATTAGCAGCAACTGATGGGAGCAGATGCAGAGACCCACAGTCAGACATTAGCCAGAGCTCAGGGAATCCTGTGGAAGAGGGGGAGGAGGGATTGTAGGAGCCAGAGGGGTCAAGGACACTGTTAGCACTTAGACATTACCTGGCTGGCCTCTTGGGGACCTAGTCAGTAAGCAGTACCTTGGCTCACTCAGGGTCCTGAGGACATCATCCTACTAGCCCATTTGTGCATATGCTAAGCTTGCTTTAAGAGTTGGGGTCTGCCCACCTTCCTCTCTCTCTCCCTCTCTCCCCACAAGGCTGCATCTGCACCTGCTCTCTTCCCCCTTTCTGTCTCTTCTCGTCCTCTCTCTTCCTCTCTCATTCCTCCTCTCTCCTCACCCTTTCTCCTGAGGTGCACTCTGCACCCCTTCTTCCCTTTCTTTAATAAAATCCTCATTGTGAGCGCTGTCCGCATGGTGTGAGTGACTTTCCACCTTGTACCTTGGCTGCTGCCTGCAATTTTGAAGACAACAGACACCACAAGAAAACTCATAGAAATAACTAACCAGGGATCATAGGGGCTCACGGAAACTGAACAGACAACCAGAGAGCCTGCAAAGGACTGACCTAGGCCCTCTGCATGTATGTTACAGTTGTACAGCTTGGTCCTCTGTGGGACTTCTCTCATAGTGGAAGCACAGGCTGTCTCTGACTCCTTTGTCTCCTTTTGGGACCCTTTTCCTTCTACTGGGTTGTCTCATCCAGTCTTAATATGTGGGGAGGGGCCTAGTCTTATTACAACATGATATGCCACATTTGGTTGATATCCCCGGGAGGCCTGCACTTTTCTGAAGGGAAAGGAAGAGGAGTGGACTTGGTGAGAGATGACGTGAGTGAGGAGGGACTGGAAGGAGAGGTGGGAGGGGAAAGTGTGGTCCAGATGTGAATATATGAGAGAATAAGTAAAACATAAAAATTGTATAAAACACTGATTTCTACACTGTACTAAACTGTACTAGGACAGGAGGGCAGAACTTCCCTTCCTACCCCATTCAGAGAATCTCTCTGCTTTACAATTTCTGAAGGACAGCTTGCAACTTGAGGTTTAGTTTTTCCACTGTGGGGTTCATGAAATGAGTGTCTGGAGTCTGCTCATGATTATCCTAGCCTTATGTAAACCAGAGCTGATTTGAAATGACCTCTAGTCTAGGGGGACACATGAATCTCCCTGGGAAAGGGATTTTGTGGGAGGACTGGTTGTGGGTGGAGAAGGGAACGTTAGGGATCAGGTGGAGGAGGCAGGGACAGAAGGAGAGAGTGTGGGGACAGAAGGCTAGAATAGCTGTGGGCATTCAGCAGGCAACAGGGAAACCTAGTGCAGTGGAAACTTTCTGGAACCTAGGAGGGTGACCCTAGTGAGGACTCCGGTAATGGAGGACACAAAGCCTGAGCTGGACATCTTCTGTAACCAGGGAGGGCTCCCAGTGGTGACACTGGGACACCAACCCAGCCACAAAAACTTTGACTGACAACCTGTCCTGCCTGCAGGATGTGCTGGGACAATGGTGGCTCAGAGCATGTGGGAATGCCCTACCTGCCCAGATGGCCAGGGAACGGGAAGCTAGATGGCTCAGAGACCTGGGGTAGAACTAAGCCCAACTGACAGCTAAGAAACCTAGGGTAGAACCTGTTTGGTGGGAGCTCCACCTCAGCCCCTGGCACCCTGGTGTCCTGCTCTGCATGAGCAGCCCCCAGCCACCACACAATGTCCACTGGCTGGTTCCAGTTCCTGGGGGGCCACTTCCAGAGCCACAGCCACCAGGGCCCGTGCTACAGCCTGGTGCCCTATCACCGGCCCTGCTGCCTGCATGGCTCAGGCTCGAGTCCCAACACCACCCACGCCTCATGCTGCCCAGACTCCCAGCCTGTATGCAGCCCTGCGTGGGTGGCATGCTGCCTTGGAACACAGGCTGCCCAAGTGAATGTCTTGCCCTCACATCCCCTCTCAACCCCCCCTTGATCTAGTTGGGTTCTGTGCTGACTGTTCTGGTGGAAGATGTACCTTACCTCTCCTCCCCCATCTCTTTCTGCAAACCCATGCCTTCAAAGCCCGCCAAATACGGCTCCTACCCCAGAGAGACTCAAGACCACTCCCAATGGATATTTAAGCTGTATCCCATCTCTTTTCCCTGTCTCCTTTCTGAGGGGCCAGGTAAATCACAGGGGAATGCTTTGCCAATTAAACCAGGGCTTTTCCTAATTCCATCTGATTTGGATTGCTGCGTCAGGGTAAAGGCCTATCAGGGTGTAAAAAACTTATCAGATCCAAACACGACTGACATAATAATAATAATAATAATAATAATAATAATAATAATAATAATAATAATAACAATAATAATAATAACAATAATAATAAAATAGAAGTCAATGAAACGATTCTTAACAATAGTCTTCTATACTCATAGAACAGTACCTAGCCCAATCATCATCAGAGAAGCTTCCTCCAACAGCTGATGGGAGCAGATGCAGCAACCCGGCCAAACATTTAGGAGGAGCTTGGGGAACCCCACTGAAGAGGATCAGGAAAGATTATAGAAGCCAGAAGGGTCGAGAACACCACAACATGGCCCACAGAATCGACTAAGCAGGGCTCATAGGGGCTCACAGAGACTGAAGTGGCAATCATGGAGCCTGTGTAGGTTTGTGCTAGGTACTCTGCATACAGGTTGTGGTTGTTTAGCTTGGGATTTTTGTGAGACTCCTAATAGTGGAAGTGGGGTTGCCTCTGACTCTCTTGCCTCCTCTGGGACCCTTTCCCTCGCAGTGGGTTACCTCGTCCAGCCACTATATGATGGATTATGCCTAGTCTTATTGCATCTTGTTATGCTGTTTCGTTGATATCCCTGGGAGACCTGCTCTTTTTCTTAAGGGATATGGAGCAGGAGTGGATCTGGGGTAGAGGTGAAGTAGTGAGGTGAGAGGAGGAAAGGTTGGAGAGACTGCAGTTGGAATGTATTCTATCAGAGAATAGAGAAAAACAGAAACATCAGAAAAAAATGACCTTTTAACAAATAAGTAGTAATGTTCCAAACTCCAAAGGACCTTGGCTTGAGAATTTCTGCTTTACCAGCGCTCATCCAGACCTTCTTTGCCACCATCCTTTTTTGCTTATTACTGGACCACATCACTTTATATAATATATCCTCTTAGACTCTAATTCCTATGGATAGGTGAAAAGCTCTTTCCTTAAAATTGTCACTAATAGTGAAAGCAGCAGGCAAAAGCACCTTGGGAGGAGTACTGCCATTTTGACTCCATATTCCATTTTACCTGTAGGGTGAAATAAATTCAGGTTCCCAAGACCTAGGGGAGATGAGAACTTTCCAATGGCCGACCAACCTCCTCCCTAAACCACAGAAATAGTCGTTATGCATCTTTAGTTCTCTAGAAACATTATGGTTGTTCCTAACAACAGAAGGAACAAATGAATCTGATCGGTTGGACTAAAAGGCTTGCATTATATGTCAGATGACAATGCTGGAACATTCAAGGAAGCCCCTAATCTCTAAATCCTGATTAATGAAAATTGTAACTGTAACTGGGCAACAAATGTTTGTGAATTTTATGCCCTTAAATTCCACTTCTGCCCCTGCTCAGGTCTGTCAGGAGACATAAAGGCTCCCAAGTCCTTTTTCTGTGGCCTTTCTTGATTAGTTATCTGCCTATGTGGTGAATAATAAAATCTTTGGAACCCATAAGTATTGTCTCTCTCCTTCCTCATGGCAAGTAATGGGTTAGGTGTAACACTAGCAGTCTTCCAAAGAGGTGACCAGAACAAATGCGTCTATTAAACAAAGAATAAATTTTTTCTTTTTTTTGAATTTTTATTCAGTTATAACAACAACTAAGTATATTTCTTCAAACTTTATCAAAAAGTGAAATAGAAACAAAAGTGATAAGGGAAAACGGTAGTGTATACATTTTGATTTGTTTTCCTTTACTTTAGAAAACAAATTATGCTCTCTCACACATTACAAAAAAATCTCCATTACAAAGTCATGGGTGCTTGCTCTGCACGTTAGGTTCAAAGTTTTTAAGAATGTAATACAGAATATCAAAATTCTTATCCTTAAATTTCCAGCAACAAATAATATGAACTATGTCATTTATAACTATTGATTCTGAATAATAAGGATTCCATAAACAGGAGAACACTTGAAAAATACTAATGCATAACCAAAGCACAAGACACACATTATGAACTCTCAGCCTCTCACTACTTTTAAGGTGGGAAATTTTGCTCCAAAACTAAGGATATATCTGCCTCCAATTTCTCTAGGAGCAAGGGGAGTCACCAGGGGTGACTTCAGACTCTGCCTTGTCTTTGGCAGTAGTGCCACTCCTGCCTACAGCTTCAGCTCTGGCTCTCTCTTCCTCATCTCTCAAAGCCTCTTCATAATGAGCTGGGAAGGACTGAGGATCTCTCTCATTGACCTTGGCTAAAAACTGCAGGACTTTCATTTTGGTGATTTCAGCCATGGCTCGGGAACCCCAAAGGAATTCATAGGCTGGAGGATCACTATTGGGCATCTTGCGGTACTCCAGGTATTTTTCCTTAACCAAATCTTTGGTGATGAGGTTTCGGGGCTCCCCAAAGATTATGTGCACCTTCCCATCATAGATTCCCAAAATATTCAGGAATTCCCAGATCTCTGCCTCAGAGGCACGGTTGCCTTTTAAGAAGATCACACCCAGAATAGGCAANAGAAGCCCATTCTTGGGAAAAGGCAAGCCAGTGGCCAGAGTCCCAGTGCTGGGGTCTAACTTGCTGACAAGGGTGTAGTAGCTACTATTGGGCTTGATTTGCTTCACTTCAAGACCAAAAACCAGCTGTATGCGCTCAGAGGCTTTCTTGAGGATCTCAGGGAACTGCTCCTTGAATCTTCTGCTGATAATTTGGAGCATGTCTCCCTTATTCACTGGCTGTTTCATTTTGTACTTGAAGAGCAGGTACTGCATCAGCATTCCTGTCTTCCTTGCTAGAAGATCATTCAGGGGGCTCTCAGTGGACTGTGCGGCCTTAGAGCAATTAGGACGTTGCTTCCTTTGGCCTTTAGCCCCTTTACCAGATCTTCCATGGGCCACCCCTTTACCAGCAGTGACCACACCTTTACCAGCAGGGACAGTAGGTGCCTTGCCCTGAGGTTTAGACTCCTGAGGGAAGCTAGCAGTAGAGGTGCTTGCAACAGCATCTCCAGAATCATGAGGAGAGGAGGAGGGTGACTCTCCTTTCTCTTCTACCTTTGCTTGAGCATCCTTGAGCCCCTGGGCCTCATCTTGGAGCTGGCGACGTTTCTCTCTAGCACGGGCCTTACTCTTCTGTCCCCTGGGCATGATGGTTGTGGTTAGAAGCAGCAGGTGGCAGTGTGGGCTGGAAATCAAGTACTTTTGGAGCCTGGAGGAGGGATAATGAGATCCTATAAGTACTTTCAGGAGAATCATAGTACTTTAGCTTTTAGCAACCTGCCTATACAGGTTTATGTACAAACATACAAATACTAATCTAGGAACCCTTCTTAGTTAGCCTGAGAAAACAGTGAAGGAAGTTATGTTTTGNCCTGGGCCTCATCTTGGAGCTGGCGACGTTTCTCTCTAGCACGGGCCTTACTCTTCTGTCCCCTGGGCATGATGGCTGTGGTTGGTAGCAGCAGGTGGCAGTGTGGGCTGGAAATCAAGTACTTTTGGAGCCTGGAGGAGGGATAATGAGAACCTATAAGTACTTTCAGGAGAATCATAGTACTTTAGCTTTTAGCAACCTGCCTATACAGGGTTATGTACATACAAACATACAAATACTAATCTAGGAACCCTTCTTTGTTAGCCTGAGAAAACAGTGAAGGAAGTTATGCTTCGTCCAGGTTGCACAAGCCAGGCTCCTCTAGGGCTGTCTTGGTGATAGCTAGGGCTGCTGGAGTGTTCTCAGTTCACACACAGTACTTTAAAGCAGGTCCTAGAACCTCTTTCCTGTGCTGCTCAGCAGCTGAAAGCTCAAACCCGCCTAGTAGTCATTCTAGGTCATTTACTGACTATATAGTAAAGAAAATGCAGAAGGATTTTCCTTCCAGTGATCCTATAAGGAAAAATTGCTAACAGCTCTGTGGGGATATCTCATTCATCTTTCTGGGTCACTTAATTATCATTAAGAATGATCATTTTGTCTCCATATAGGGTCAAGAACCCTCCTCTCTCCTGTACCTTCAACCAGAGGATCTCATCTCACTTAAACATGACACAAAAAGATGAGAGAAGTCTCAACTGCCTTCTGAGGCTCCAAGGGCTGAGTGCCAAGACAGCCACAGGGTATGGTTTCCGTAAACTGGGATTGAGGGAGAAGTACCTTCAGTCCTCACCTATTNTTTATACAGTGAATCCTGAAGTACCTAGCGCTAGCTCCCCTCTCTACACTTAACCCTCACTGACACTTAGCAGGAGGTGTGAGAGGGCCTCTATGTAGCCATATTGACCATATTTTCCAGAGGCCCAAGGCTGTGGCAGGTAGGTTAAGGCCCTATCATGTGTCATTTTGCTCATGGTCTTCACTCTGTCTTCAATTTGAGTCTCAAGAAGGCCCAAATTCTTCCCCTTGTTGATTCATCAGACTAATACCCTCATTTTTCTATTAGTCTTGCAGAGAAACTAAGGGAACTTCTGTAACTGAGGCTTCATGGGGATAACATCAAGAGGGACTCTTGTCAGACCTACCCAATATGGGGTGTGAGTTTCCTGAATTCCTCAAGACCACCTGGAAATCTCCCCCACTGACTTGATGCCCTTCAAAGCAGATTAATATTTTTACCTCCCTCAGAATCTTGTGACGAAAGAAAACAGGAGCTACAATCAGCCAACTGTACACTCTAGTGGACCCTACTGTTAGGAGGCCATGGGCCTCTTCAGTTGTCAGGCAGCTGAGGTACAAGCTCACTCCTCAGCCCATGTGATTCCTCCAGCCTTATAGCAAGGCCTTCATTTTCCTGACTCTCCAGAGCTAGATGTAAGAGCACAGTCTATCTAGGGAGTTCTGCTTGGAGTTTGCTAGAAGCAAAGGAATTTGTGGACTGTACTTTCTCATTAAGTACTCCTTCCTCTTAGTCCTCCCCCAGTGTCCACCTTGTCTTTCCTTAGTGTTTATCAACTCATACTAAGGCCCTCACACTCCTGAGAGACTCTAAAAAAATTCTTAGCAAGCCTGTGGTCTCATCAGCTTGGTGTAGTCTCCAGAGGCTGACCAGTTAATCACGGAAAACCATGCACTGTCTCGTTATGTGGTGAGCAGATCGAATCTAAAGGTGTCAGAATCATTTCCTTGGCTCCTGAACCTAACTGGGAATTATCTACCTGTTAAACTGAGGCTGTCCATTTACCTTCCTAGATGTTGATAATGAGACTTATGTTGCCATATCCAGACCCTCCATGACTCACAGGTAGGTACAAGGATTTCTGTGGGTCACTATATTGCCAGATAGGCCTCTTGACACTTATACGAAATTAATTCCTCTTAGAAACCAGGTCTCTTACTAATGCTTANTGGGTGCTCTCCAAATAAATCAAAGTAGTAACATCCCTGAAGCCCTACCTGAAGAAATTTAGGTGGCATCTAATCCTGAGAGCTCGAACCCTGGATTCTCAAGGCTGAATTGTACACCTCAAGACCCTNTAGCTGTCAGCTGAGTCACTGTTACTCTCTCCATTAAATACTGTGAAGGGAAGAGACNGCCNTGTGACATGGCTCCATGGGTAAAGGCAAGTCTAATACCTNNTTTCATCCCTGAAACCCACATGGCAGAAGTTGAAAACTGACTCCTGAAACTGTCCTCTGCCATCCCCACACTCACACTTTAACACAGAAGCAGGCAGCCAGACAGCCCCCACACCCACAAAATGTAAAATAAATAAAATGATTAATATTGAGTATGGGTCAGTGAGATGGTTCAGCCTGATAATCCAAGTTTCGATCCTGGAACCTATATGTGGTTCCACTGTGGCACACATGCACACACACACACACACATGCACAAATAAATGCAAAAATATTTTTGATCACACTCAGGCTATTGCCTTTGGCTTTACTTTTTGGGGATTCTGCTCTCTGCTGTCCAACCTCTGCTGGGAGCAGGGACCAGCCTCTTAGATCTAACTGTGCTGGAAACCCACTTGACTGGAGTCCCCAAGTTTCAAACCCAAACCAACTTCTTGCTGGGTCATTAGATGGNNAGTGTGTGTACCACAGCTGACTACGTTGCTGAAGATTTCCAAGCCTAACAACAGGGGCCCTACTGTGTGTGCTTCCACATTTTGACTATTGATCGACCCACTGGCACTGCAGATTGCTTCTGCCNGGGCTTGGCAGCTCGTGCCTTTAATCCCAGCACTCGGGAGGCAGAGGCAAAGGGAAGGAACTCTGTGAGTTCAAGCTCAGCCTGGTCTACATAGAGAATTCCAGGTCAGCTGGAGCCATAAAGTGGGAGTCAGCCTCGGGAAAACAAAAACAAAACTACACAAGTAGACACAACAAAGACCTCGTGTATTCAGAGCCCCACCCCCCAACCCCTCTGCTAACGGGGCTTTTCTTCTTTAAAATTTTTTTAAAATGTAGCCCTGTGTGCCCTGGCCGGCGCATATGTAGGTCAGAGAAGAACAGGTCGGCTTCTGCCTTCTGCCATGCGTGTCCGGGAGATCGAACTCGGATCCTCGGGCCTGCACGGAAAAGCGTGTTTAGCCACTGAACCATCTTGCCGTTCCCGGCGTTTCTTTCTTCCAGGGGAAAAAAATCTATTCTCGGAGAGGAAACCACGGTCCAGGTTAGTGATAAAAGCTCTGGCCCAGGCCCTCCCCAGGGGACTGCTGTGAGGACGACGAGGACCACAGTTACTGAGTAGACGAGATAGACGACGAAGACGACAACGATGAGGNCGAGGACCACGACNACGAGGGAGAGAGGCGGGCGAACAAAACAACTGAGTAGGGAACAACATTTCGTGGGGTCTGCTCTATCCTGGGTGAGGGGCTAGTCCCTTCAGAACATATTCGGGGACCTTACCTTGATTCCAGAAAAATTCACCCTCGGAGGAGCAGCGGCAGCGGAGGCGGAGGCGGAGGCGGAGGCGCGGCGTCTCCGTGCGAAGGCCAAGATCTTGCCCTCACAGCGGAAGTGAGAAAGAACTGTATCCGGTTACCTTTGCCTGGGGTCTCCTACAGCTAACGGCAGGGGCGCATGGCTAAGGGACCTCGCTATTTCAGAATCACAATCAGTGTTCCCTGAGTGTCACGTGATAGATACAAGAGCTTGAAAATCCTCACTGTACTGTCGAAGTCTCTCAACCTCGAAACCAAGCCCAAATCTTCCCGGATCCTCACACAGGCAACCGAGCCAAACCTCACATAGCGTCCTCTGCAGGATCCCCTGGGCATAGCAGCAGGGGAAGGACTCCGAACTCCTTTTCTTTTCTTTGTTTTGGTAACACACACTGAGAATGGCCTATGTAGATCCTCTCCCATATTCCTATTTTCTACAGATTTCTTGCTTTGTTGAACTAGGGCCCCACCTACTAGAAATTACTACTTTGCTTTTGCAGACATTTTGGACAGACAGGATTACCTGAGTGGTGCTTCTGNATGGAAACTCAGATGGGGATTTGTTAAGTGATTCCCCCCCACTCACCCACCCCCACACACCTTGATTTTTAGCATAATCTCATAACACTTAAAGTCTTCAGATTCTTGGAAGGTCCTAGGATTTTNCTTCTAGCAAAATTTGAGGCTGCTCCCTTTAAACTGATACCCTCACTTAATGGAAATTTTCTAGATAGAAATCAGATTGATATACCATTCTGCCTGGGACTTCCTGGGGAATACAGAATTGGGCATTTTGTGGTATCCCTGCATGNGAGCCTTTCTGGAGTGCACACTACGTGTAGTTCACAGTCAGATGCTGACCTGGACAAATGGCTTGTTTTGAGACGTCTCTGCCTTTCACATGGACATCGTTTCTCCCTAATAGTTTTAAGTTGAAAGTGAGGATGACTCACAGTCCTTTTGGTCATTTCAAGAAAGTATAGCAAGAACACAGCACTGTAGGATCCCACAGTTCTGCATGGGTCTTTCTGTTTCTATTCATTGATGCTCATCACATTTATATCTACCATAGACTAGTACTGGCCACCTTCCTTAAGGTTCTGAATGTTCTGTATTGTGGTGGAACTCCCCAGTCCTCACTCATCTTGTCTGAAGGCTTTGAGGGAAATTAGATAGCCATGAAGAAAACTTGACCAGTTTGCTGATTACAGACCATGAAGAAGTCCTTCTCCCAGGAATGTGATGCTGAGAAATTTCAACACAGGACAGGACATACAAAGACTTAACTGATAAATTCACCCTTTTGTTCCCAAGTAATTTCTAAGTGATAGCACCAAATGACACTAAAAATACCTTTGTGGGCTAGAGAGATGGCTTGGTAGATAAGATCATTTGCTGTTCTTCTAGACTATCTATTTGATTCCCAGCACCTCCACTGTGGTCAAGTAAACCTGAAACTCCAGTTCTCAGGAATCTGATGCCCTCCTCTGTCCACCAGAGCCACCAGGCATACACGTAGTGGACATATATACATGTAAGCAAAACATCCATAAACATAAAACAAGAAAAAATATTTAAAAAACAAAGACCATTAAGAAACATTTTTAAAGCTGATGTGATAACAATCTTAAAAACTATGATAAAGGTGAATTGAAATGGAAGGAAATTAATGTTAAATTGTATTAATTTAATGCTCTTGGCCAACTCCCAATTAATCTTTGTAACAGTACAATAAACTATGTGTCCTGAAGAGTATACTCTATTGGTCTTGTATTACTTTGGTATTCACTGTTCAGTTTTGCTTCATATTTGTATGTGTACTTGTGCTCTAAATAAAACTTAAATTTATGTTGTAGTTAAAAAATGGCTGGGATCTCAAGACAAATCTTGTCTTATCAGAGAACACACTGATCTGTTAGTTTTCTTTGCCAGCCACATAAAGGTTCTTCTATAATACTTGCTTTCTTCACAGAAGGATGGAGCCAGACGATTGTCTGAGCCTTGAATCTTTTGAGTCTATCCAGTTTTGCACATGTCATTGATCACTTTGTATTATCTCTTTCTCTATTTTAGCTACCCTTCTCAGTTCTTTTGATGTTTTTAGCTTTTGTATTCCAATTCAGTATTTTGGTTAGAGTTCATCTTTTTAATCATCTGAAGTATTTTGGACATAGTAGAAGAAAGCAAATGAAGCAGTATCGTGGTCAGCTCAATCTTGAATAAGTGGGATAAAGTGGGCTATCAGAGTACTTGAGACCAAGAATTTAGGCTCAGCTTAGTCATTTACCAGCTGGGTGAGCTTGGGTACATTACCAAACTCTGTGACCCTCAGGCAATGCATCTGTGAGATCACTTCATATGACCTGTCTTATAAGATGGGCAGTGTGCTGTTAGTGTATGCAAAGCACCTGGCATTATGCCTCGAGTGCACTGAGACTTTAAGAGATGTCTGCCCTTACTACCATTACTANAGTTATTTTAACCAGAGGATAGCATTCCATCCTGATGAATTTTTTCAATGTAATATTTGTATTGATTCTTTGGGAATTTCACATCATGAATCTTGATCACACTCACTTTCCAGTCCTTCCATGTCTGACCCCCACTCTTGTGACCTCCCCCACTCAAAAAATTAAAAATAATAGAAAAAATTTTAAAAAACGAGTCCAATTTGCGTTATCTATATACTCACCAAAGCATGGTCAAACTCTCAGTGTCCTGTCCCTTAAATACAAGTGAGTCCTTCCCTTCCCCCACCCTCTCCAGAAGCCATCAGTTGTGGAGAGCTACACCTAATCATCCCTCACACTTTTTTAAGAGTTCTCTTCAATGGCTTCCTGTTGTAGGTTGCTCCTTTTGGGGGAAGTGGGAGGTAGGGGTTGTCACAAAAGCCTTCGAGTCCCTCTCTATCAGCTGTTCATCTGAAGTCATCAATATCCTGAAAAAGTATCTTCCTTGCTCTTTTCAGTGGTAACATGGGCCACAGACATCCCAGCTGCAGTAGGACCACACACCTGGACATGGTCATCTGAGGCAGCACAGGCCCAGACATTACCAAGGCCTCAGGTGGCAGCACAGACCACTCACATATATATAGCTCTCAGGAACAGCACAGCCCAGGGACATTAACATGGCTTCAGGCAGCAGCACAGACCACAGATATCTGCATAGCCCTCGGGGGTAACATGACCACAGACATCAGTGCAGACCCTGGCTGCTCTAGGCCCACAGACTCAGACGAGAGACAGGGTGGCCTGACTGCCTTCCACACCCTGATGATTTTTTTTAATCCAGAAGATGACAAAAAGTTTAAGGACATGGAACAACAAATCAGCTCAAAATGCTACTTCTAAAGAA
>LZPO01046802.1:2807625-2844549 GCA_001675575.1 Neotoma lepida
AATTAGACACCAGGAGGCAGAGGCACATGGCTCTTGGTGAGTTTGAGGACAGCCTGGTCTATAGAGGAAGTTCTAGGACAGCCAGGGCTATACAAAGAATCCTTGTCTCGAAAAAAGAAAAGAGAACAAGTAAGAGAGAGGGGGTATGGAGATATAGCCGGGTGGTAGTGGCACACACCTTTAATCCCGGCACTCTGGAGGCAGAGGCAGGCAGAGCTCTGTGAGCTCAATGCCAGCCTGGTCTACAGAGTGAGTTCCAGGACAGTAAAGGCTGTTATACAGAGAAAAGAAACTCTGTCTCAAAACACCATAATAATAATAATGATAATAATAATAATAATAATAACAATAATACTTAGTGGGTTATTTTAAAAAAACAAAGACTTGAAGTTCAGAGGATAATGTGTTGGGAAGGGTCTGGGGTAAACTGGAGAGGGAAAGTGGATTTGATCAAAAGACACTGTATACCCATATGTAATTCTCAAAGAATAAATAAAAATATGAAATATTTTTAAAGTGAAAAAAAGAAGAGAGCAGGTGATGCAGCCACCCTGATAGAAAACAATGAGGTCATATGAGCACTTGCATCAGGAAGATATCATTTCATCTGGAAGCTTCTTCTGCAGGTTTCAGGGTAAGCATTGTTCTAGGCATCCAAGTTACAGGTTTCTCTTATTCAGTTTGTACACCGATAATGCAGTAGATCAAGTTATCCTTTATGGGCTACAACCCACTACTGTGCCTATTTTTCACTGGAGAGACAGCAGGACATAGCCCCTGTATAATAGTGCTGATGCTTCTTTAAGTTTGACTTCAGTATTTTCATGTTAACACTTGTCAGGACCTGGCTCTCCTTCCATTGCAGCTCTGAGACTGACATTTTCTTTTTGTGGGTTGTTTATTTGGTTGAGATGAATTGCATTATGTAGCCCAATTTGGCCTCACATTTGCAGACCTCCCACTTCAGCTTCCTAAGTGTTGGGATTACAGGTGTATGCTACTATGCCTGGCTCTGAAGTTCATACTTTAAAGTTCCCTGGAGTGCTGAAAATACAGCTCAGTGGTAGATTGTTTTCCTAGTGCATGGGGCTCTAGGGTGATTCCTCACTATTGCAAACAACAGCAAAACCCTGAAAAGTGCTCTGACATCAAAATCTTAGAAGATATGTCAGGAAGAAAAACACCAAATGTTTTCTTTCATACAAAATCTAGACTACAGAGAAGACATGAAAGTAAGAAGGGGAATAATGTGGGCAAAGGAGACCATTAGGATGGAGAATNAGACAAGAACAAATGAATGGGGGACTGATATACATTTTACGCATGACTGACATACATTTTATGCACATATAGAAATGTTATGAGGGAACCATTATTATGTACAAAANTATGTACTAATAATGAGAAGGAAATAAAAGGAGTGTCATCTTCATTATCTCNCTTCCAAAGAAAAGAAGCTCTCTGGGACCCATATGNGGAAATGTCAAGGTGAATCATTCAACCATGCTTACCATGGAACATGCAGTGATGAGAGCTCAGTAGAGCATGCCTGTCTTGAGCTCCTCAGGCCCTAAGTCCTTACTCAGTGACCTCATCTGAATACNCTGCAGGGCCATGGTCTCAATTTGTTCACTGATGACTGCACATTAAGACTAATGATCTCATTTCCTCTAGACCTAAGGCAAAACACGATGGGCATCCATGAACCAAGTGATACATTTGTCTTCACAGAATTAAAATATATTCCTTTCCTAGCAAAAAAAAATAAAAAGAATGAGAAAACAACTCACAAACTTGGAGAAATAATTTTCTAAAGACATAGCTGATAGAAGGCTGTACCAAAATATTCAAGATTATCTAAAACTAAATGACAAAAATTCAAATGTAAAAATAGGGGAAAGATCTGAAAAGAAGCCTAAGCAATAGATACAGAATATAAATAAGTATGTATGTCCTGACATCACATGCCACTAGGCACCTCAAACTAAAACAAAACTGCAATATCACTACACATCTATCCAAATCCAAAACTCTGACAACAGAAAACCTTGGTGGTAGGCAGAAGTTTCTGAGGCTACTAGAAAATGTCAATAACATCTCTGCTCTGGGAGTATCCCCTAAAACAGGAAAATAGGAAGAGGAGGAATTGGGGGCCACTTGGAGACACTGGAATTCTGCTTGGGCCTTGTGGTGTTTCTCACAAACATGGACGTGACCCTTTTCACTGTGAGACATGATGACTGGTCAGAGACAGATGATAAGAGTGTGGGCTGAAGTGCAGGTGATGCAGGCACCAGGACTGTGCGACGTGAACCCACATTCATCACTGGTGAGGATGCAAAATAACACAGTCACTTTGGAAGTTTCCTACAAAACCATTCAGACTTTTGCTATGGAATACAACCATTATGCTACTCGATATCTACCCAAACAAGTAAAAAACTTAACATCTATGCAATAATCTGCACATAATGGTTTATAGAAGCTTTATCCATAGTTTCCCAAATTAGTAGCAATCAAGGTGTTTGTCAGTTTGTGATCAGATAGATAAGTGTGGTGCATTCGACTATGTCACTAAGACTAAAGCCCTGTCCTTTAGCTATGACCTTACTACTTCAAATGGGTGTAACTTGAACAAATTTTGTGTGGTAAAGGGTCCACAAACTAAGTTTTCTTTAAAAAAATGAATGAGTTATTAAACCATGAAAAGATACAGAAGAAACTTATGTATATATTACTTAGTGAAAGAAATCAATATGGGGAATATGCATGGTAAATATTTTATATGACATTCTAGAGAAAGTGAAAGTGGGGAGATAGTAAATTGTTGGCAGTAACTAGCACTCAGAGGGAAGTATGACATGAACATAAGGACCAAGGAGGATTTTTTCAGTANAATGGTGCTATAGTGATTAATTTTGATTATATATTATGAATTTGTCAAAAACCACATAATATACAACACCAAGAGTGAATTATAACATAAACTATGGACTTTAGGATGTGATGTAATGATATATAAAGACATATTTACTAAGTTTAACAAATGTACCACTATGGTGTGGGATGTTGATATCAGGGAGGTTGTGCATGTCTAGGAACAGAAGTTGCATAGGAACTCTGTAAAACTGCTNTAAAATAAAGTCAGTTTCTCAAAACTCATATGAAAGACTGTGTCTCATTCTTTTCTCTAGAATTTAAGGACTGAATGCAACGGGTCAAGGGACCAGACCATTTGTTTTCTTTCTCATATATTCATTTGTGAGTTGTCATCTCAGTTCTCCTTCACTGTACTTTATTTGATGTCTTGCAGGGTCTGGGACTTCTTGACCTCATGGAAATGAAGGTGACTGACCTTATCAATCCACAAATATCCGTGATTTCTAAGATGTGGCACACAAGGGCTGAAGAGACATTTCAGACAGCAAAGCATTTGCCGTGAAAGCATGTGGACCTGATTTTAGTTCCTAGAAGCTGAATGCAGTGGTGTGTCCTTGTAATCCTAGCGCTTGGCTGGCAGAAACACGAAGATCCCAGGGCCTTGCTGGCCAGCCAGCCTAGCCTCCTTGGCAAGTTCTAGGCCACTAAGAGGCTCTAAGAACTCAAAAAGTGGCTAGTGCTTGACAACAAACAACCGCAGCTGACCTCTGACCTCCTCACATACCTAACCTCTCACCTAACTTACAGAAGTAGCAGACAGATTTATGTTTTTTGTGGGATTTCTCATTTGGACTCCTAACTCAGGATAGATCCTAAATCTAACTCAAGTAGGACTGTACTTTTGCTAAGCAGTGTGTGAGGGTGGTTTTGACTTACATTGATGCCCGAAACCTCTAAAATCTGAGAGAATTCTATGGGGGTCTCACTGATAGAGGCTTGATAGTTTTAGCACTATTCAGAGCGTTCACTTTCTCCCTGCCATACCTTGAAAACCGTCCACCTCAAGGCCTGAGTCACCCAAGCTTGAGGCCAAGGTCTTCATCTTCCAGAGACCTCCAAAGGAGAAATCAGCCCCACTCCGTTGAGACTGTGTGGGAACTCTGTGAGCTGAGCACAGGGTCAGGATACTAGGAACCACATTGGCCTGGGTGAGTGCTTCTCCACTTCCTCATCAGAGTCTTCAGTTTCTCATTGATTTAAGACTCTCCCTCTACTGATGTAAGGCAATTCTACTTTGGGTAAGACAGACCCTGAGAACCTTTACTGTTGGCGTAAGTGATCCTCTGGCTGACAGCCCTGCCTGGCATGTTCTTTATCTTGTATTATTATAGGGATCTCATAAATTTTATTCATGTTGCTAGATCACAGATTCACTGAGAAAGACCAAATTCCTAAAACTGACCAGTTTCTCTATACTATAGGAAAATCATAACACAAGGAAGGGACCTTGGACAGAGGTTTCTTTAGAAAAACATAGGCTTGTTCTTTTCTTTTTTCATTACAAGTAAAATTTAGCCTCATATATTTACATTGAAAATGTTATAATTTTTAAAAAGGAAATTGTGCATAATGATGGAATACGATTTGCATATGAAATCATGATTTTACCAATATTTTCTTTCTTTCATTCTCTTCTCTGCATCTCAGATTTTTTTGCTTTAGTTATGTATTTCAATCTAGTGGATTAGACATTAAATCTCTTTGGAAAAAATATCAGGATCCTTCACCAGGGTCTAGCTGGGTGTGACCATCTTATTCTCTCCTCCATGCATCCTCTTCAATGCCCAAGATCCAGCCTGGGATCTTCTTGGCTTAGTCTGGTCACCCCTGCCTGAGCTGTCCCCAGTTGACACTTTTGCCAAGATCTGCCCGACACCACATTCAACCTCTTGGCTAAACCAGATCTTGAACAGCTTTTTCTAGGGTCCAGGACATGCCCTACCTACTCCCAATCTAAAGCCCCTTTTGAGCCACATCCAATCTACTAACTCAGCCATATGCTGCACATCCTTCACCAGGTGAGTCTGCCTCATCCCATGTACCCTCGCCAATTTCCTACATCTACCAAACTACACCTACAGACCAAACTCCAGACTTGGACCAGGACATATATCCTGCATGGAACTCCAACCCATGTCCATCTGACTCTGTTCTACCTAAGCCATATCCAGCATTATACTCAACCTCCTCAGTGCATCCTGCGTCCAGGAACCAAGTAGATGTTGCTATTGTAATATCTCCTTCTACTTCAGACCAATGGCCTTTGACCAAGCCCTATAGATTACCAATTGTGTGAAACTGTGCATTGTCAAAATCTGTGAACTTCAGACTTTTCATATATGATGCGATTATGACAACCCCTGTCATGTAGGAATCCTTAAGTGTGTATAAGATACGTAAAACTATGGAAATATTTTTTAAAATATTTTTAAAATACCAATCCTTGCTATGATTCACTTTCTTTTGATGTTACAGTGACCACACTGTTTTTAAAGCCAGGATCTATNTTAGAAATTATATCACATTCCAGGACAAAGAAAACACTACTAGATAAAGTGCTACTTAGCAAGGAAAACTAAGTACTATGTTTTCCTATGAAAAATTAGTTTCAGTGTGAGGTCAACTTTCCTCAGTTGACACAGCAAAATGTTTTTAAAATGTACTTCAAGGACTCTAAAACTTTCCTCCCTTTGAGGTGTCATTCCAGTTAAGCCACTTTAATTTTTATCCCTCTAGCCCCTACTGAAAATGTTCCACAGTTGCCAAAGTGCACACAGTGTAACCTGATTAGTGCCCTCTTAAGGAGCAAGCTCTGGATTCCCCAGCCATGGCAAAGAGTACCAGCACAGTATCTTCTAGGTGTCCTACCTTCCTTTAGGGTATCACTCATTTCTCAGATTCTCTGTGTATAGATCACTCAGGTTATTCAGCAATCTTTAACTCCTGGCATGGGCTTACAGGATACTTTCTGTCTCTGCTGATTTTCTCACAAGCCCTCCCCCTCCCCCGCAAACAAACGCCAAGGACATTTTCCCTTTCACAGCTTCATTTCCCAATTCTGAGGGTCTGGTCCCTGTTCCTCACTCCNACATCCTAAGCTAACCCACCTAGTAGCTTCATTTAAATTATTTCCCGTGGGAAGGCTTGAATTTTCCTAAGACCCAACTTTGCATTAATCAAATAATTTTCATTTGATTACTTTCTTATAAAAACCCCTTCCTAGTTGGGCAGTGGTGGTGCATGCCTTTAATCCCAGCATTTAGGAGGCAGAGGCAGGTGGGTCTCTGAGTCTGAGGTCAGCAAGTTCCAGGACAGCAAAGGCTACAGAGAGGAACTCTGCCTCAAAAGAAAGCACCACTACCACCAAAGACCACTTCCTTTCCTGCATTAATTGTATTGGTTACTTACCACCTCTTCTTTATCTTAGTCCCCCAGTACTAGCATGGAGCTTTCTAAGACAATATGGTCACATGATGTTTAGGGAACAGATAAGTACATGAGCATTTGGGTCTAACCGAATACTAAAGTTCACATTGTTAATTACAATTTTTCCATACAATAAATTTTGATCACATTGTTTCCCCTATTCAACCTCCTTCCAGGTAAATGATGCAAAGACATTTAANTTCTAATTTTATCAAATATAGAGAAAAGGTTTTAATGCAAATATTAACCACATTACTATTTTTTTCTATTTCTCCATTTTATATATTTTACTGTTGAATTGTTTTAAATTAATTTTAAGGAAATGTTTACCACAATTCTATCTTCTCTCAAAGTAGATAGATTAGCTAATAAAAGCTTCTCCAATTTCTTTTATAATGAAATTCTTACTTTTAACACTGATGACCATGTGTGAACAACAAAATTTTTATTCAATTAACCATATTGATAGATAAAAAAAAAATTTGAAAAAAATAAAATTAAACAAAATACAGCTAACTTTCTAAATTGCCTATACAGAACAGGAACACAAAGCTATTCACCACATTCCCTCTCGCTACAAACAGTCTTTCACTACCTCTTTCAGTCACTGCCCTCTTGAACTACAAAGTAAAATCAAAAAGCTCTAACTTCACCAGATGTGAGAGGACCTCTTGGACATGGCTGTGGAACATTTAATTGCTGTGGATTAATGTGTCACCGAGTGTACTGCGGCTCCAGCTCTTTCTTCCTCATCTTTCAAAGCCTCATCATAAGAGGACTGGAAGGCACTGGGATCGATATTGTTGATCTTAGCCCAAAACTCCAGGATTTTCATCTTGCTTGTCTCAGCATGAGATCTTGGGCCCCATCGGAATTCATAGCTTGCAGGCTGGCTGTTAGGCACTCGCTGGTACTCCNGGTACTTAAGCTTCACTAAATCTTGAGTGATAAGCTTCCTGGGTTCCCCAAAAATGAAATGTTTCTTTCCACCATATATTTTCATCTTATTCAGGAATTCCCAGATATATTCCTCAGTGGCACAGTTTCCTTTCAGGAATATCACACCAAGGAGATTCATTAGCAGGCCAGTCTTGGGAAATCCCCCACCTCTANTCACAATGCCATTGTTAGGGAGATTCATTTTGCTGACAAGGGTGTAGGAGTGCTTTTTAGAATCCACTTCCTTTAAGTCCACACCGAACACCACCTCTATGCTAAAAGAAGCTTCTCTGAGGATTTCAGAGAAGTGTTTTCTATGCTCTTTGGTGATCACCTTCAACACATTTGCTTTCAGAATGGGTTTTTTCAGTTTATACATGTGCATCATGTAGTTCACTACCACTTGGACTGTATCAATGAGAGAGCTGCTAGGGGGCTTCACAGTAGAGGATGAAGCCTCGGAAGAATGTTGTTTTTTCTTAATGCTGTCCTTAGCTCCTTCATGTGATCTTGTAGGACAAACACTCTTAGACTCAGTGGTAGAAAGGGCTCTCGGAGGCACCTTGGAAGTGCTTTGTAGCCTACAGGCTGATTTTGTATGAGTAGTAACCCCCAAATAAGGGGAAGGTGGAGGCGGAGATCTTTTCTCCTCTGTTGTAGGGGCCTGAACACTCTGGAGATCTTGGGTCTCACCTTCAGTCTGGTGGCATTTTGCTCGAGCTTGGAGCTTTTTCTTCTGACCCCGAGGCATGATGATCTTGTTCAGGAACACTAAGCAGGAGTGTAGGCTAGCAAGCCAGTGATGCAGTCACCTGGAAAGAGAATGGGATTGCATAAGCACCTCCAGCATAGACACAGACACAACTCTTGGCTTTAAGGAGCCCACCTTTGCAGGATTCGGAGAAAGTACTGTCNTAAGAACTCAGTGGGCACTTANTCTGATCAGCCTGTCCTCTGATAACCTTATGGAACTAATTAAAGTGTGCTTTCGAATGCAGCCTGCCACCCCTGCCTGGTGTGCACTGGGAATGCAAGTGGTGATGGCAGGCTTAACTTAACTCTGGTGGAACCCCTTTCCTCTGGGTATAGAAGATCTCTCGGCTTCAAGGGCAGTGCTATTATCATCTCAAACTGTTAGCAGTGCCTGGGGCCCTTCCTTGTGCTGCACTAATTTTTAATAACTCCATTTAATGCCCCCATTCACTCCCTTGGGCCCCTAAGATTAAATGAAAGAACACCCAAGCCCTCAACACTTTCTATGGGTCACTCAGTTCTAAGAGCTGACACAGGCTCACTGAGGTCCTCAGTTCTCATTCAAGGTCCTCACTGTGTCTTTACNTAGGACCTGATGCTCCTCCCCTCACATTAGAGACTCAGTAGGCTAAGATCACAAAAAAAGAATGCATACACACAATTGATCTCCAAGCCTAGGCTTCAGAGTTGTAAACCAGGTNTGGGAGAAGGGATTCTCTCATGGCCTCTTTCTGGTAGGAGAATTAATTAGTACAAGTCCTCTTTTAGGATCTTGACCTAGAGTCTGGTAATGTTTTGGATCACCTATTGAGAACTNGGGTGTACAATAAATTTAACTTAGCCTCTCTGGCAGTAAAGAAGCTGAAATCTATTGACCTTTTTCTGGAGATGCCTGTGACTGAGGAGTAAAATAAATGACAACTCATTTTTGAAGACTTGTTTTCTTCAGTCATCATTCAAGTCTCTGACCTTGATGACCCACCAGTTCCCAAGGTCTTGGACAGGGGAGTCAGGGTCCCCCCCAAAAAATACCCATTGCCTGGAGCCTCAGAGAAATGAGTGTAGGAATACTGCTCTGTGTTTCCTTCTCGACCCGAGAAAGATCCTCTGATTGGGATGGAAGACCTTCAACTTGTCTCCACTTAATGCCCAGAAGTATTCTGCACACTGAGTCCAATGGCTGCTCTGTCAGATAACATTTTCCTTTCTGAGACTTTCTGTACAAAACTTAGTGTGACAGGTTTACTGGGGCCACAGAGCCCATATGGTTGACCCCATATGGAACAGATTTAGTGGGACCCTATAGATTGTGAGGATGGAATTGATCTCCTAAATCTAAAGTCAGGGTCTTAAACTTAAATCCAGATGACTCCTAGAAATTTATCTCTAATTGATTAGACAGATGCTGAGTCTTTCTTCCAAGGCCTGGCATCATAAGAGAGATGAGGATGACCTACATCCTGCCACTGTTGCCCAGGGTTTCTTCATACTGACAACAGGAGTGTGTTGCTAAGGAACCCCACTATTATAGAATCCGTGCTTTCTAGGTCCTCAACAGATCAGGTGGAGCCAGGGAGTCTGTGCTATTCTGACCTGAGTAATGTAAACTTGAAATGAAGCCTTGACCTTCCTTGGTCACCATTAGGAGTCATCATTTCAAGCCTCAATGGGCTAACCTCTATAAAGATTCTCAGATGTGACAGGAGATACCGGACTCTCTGAGACTCCCTATTTTAGGGAAGTGTCCTTCAATCACCACTCAGAGTTTCTCAACTGATTTTGAACAAGACCCCTCCCTTGCAGAACCAGTAGCCTACCCATTACATCCCATTATGTTGTTTTCTGTGACTCTCCAGGCACAAATGAGGGACACTTCAATCATGGAATTCTGTCTACCGAATGACTTCTCTGCATCCTAGGATCCCTCCTTCTACCTACACAAGTTTGCTAGCCACAAACACCTCACTCTCCTTCCTTGGTCTTTTGAGTGAAAATCCAGATACACTACAAAAGAGAACAGCTTTCTCTGGGTCCTCACAGGACTGAAAATGGAGTACAGTCTTTTGACATCTCCTCTTTTAAGTTGTGCACTGATATATCCAAAGGATACCTCACTATACTGACTAAAGTCCCTCAGCCTCCAAAGGAAGCCACATGCTTTCCAAGAGGAAGTAATGTAGGCAAGACTCATGTGGGGTTCAAGGCTGAAGCCTCTCAGCCCAGCAAAGGGCAGAGATTTGTGAGAATCCTTGTTTAGGGAACAATTCCTCTACTCTCATCCTCACAAGGGCCTATTGGCTTTGCTTTGGTTTTCAACAAGAACTCCCTGTATCAGAACTGGAGTCCCTACCCACTGTATTCTATGAGGCTATTTGCTGTGACCTTTCGGGCAGAAAAGAGGAGCACGCCAAATTCCGGTTCATGGACTTCACAGAGTGAATTCAGTGGAGCAAGAATCCTCCCTATAAGGGCTCAAGGCCTCCACCTTCAAATACAGTGTTCACCTTGCTTAGTTCTTACAGAAGTCTAGATGTGTATAAACTAAATGGCTAACACCCAGACCAATAGAAAACAGAGGTGAANCTTTTGATAGCCCCCTACCCCACTCCTCCACTTTTAGTGAGTGGTCTTTCAGAACTAGAAATTCCTCGTAGTACTGACCTGAATCACAGACCTCCTAAGTGAAGTTTTCACCTCCCTCAGTCAGCAGATAGGACCTGTGGCAAGCGAACACCTCCCTATGTTGGTAGACAAGACCTTGGCAAAGGCACGCCCCCCTCAGTCAGCAGATAGGACCTGCACAAGCGCACATCTCCCTCAGTCCATCGGGAAAGTCTCACTTGGCACTCCCTGCTGGAGGTTCTTAGGTCTGACAGCAGGGGCTGAATGGTGCCCCCCTAGTTTGAGAAAAAACTTCTCTCATCAGTACTTGGGGTGCCCCAGTTTTACTGTTTTGGGCCAACACCTCTCTCTTGCAAATCTGGGGCTCATAACATCCTATTGGGCTACTTGTTGTGACCGTCAAGACAGAGCTGGGGAGCACACCAGAAACTTGCCATGCTGATTCAACAGAGAAGATTCTATGAATCTTGTGTCCCCTCCCTCTATAGAATCTTCATTTGGAAAAAAAAGTTTTATTTATGTTAATATTTTTAATTTAAAAATTAGTTTATTTCATGTGCATGAGTGTTTTGCCTGCAGATATGCATACCATGTGCATACGTGGTCCCCAACGAGGTCAGACGACGGTGTAGGATCTCTTAGAACTGAAGTTACACACAGTCATGAGCCCCCATATGGGTCCCTGGGAAACAAACCTGGGTCCTCTGCAAGAGCAACAAATGCTNTTAACTGAGGAGTCATCTATCTAGCCTTTTACGGAAGTGGCCTAATTGCTTCATCTATGCATTCTATTTCAATTCTTTTAGGCAAACACTTTTGTAATCCCTTAGGGATTCAGGATTAAGACTAATGAGTGTGTGGTGGCTTTTATTCAGACTGTTAATAATACTGCATTGTCCAGTGGAAATTCCCTGAGACCTTTGGGTGTATTTGAAAGAAAAGGGAATCAGTGGCTACAAGGAAGGTCTCTCAGGCAGGTGGTGGTTCAGTCTCTGTTTGCTTTTTTAAAAAGATAGATTCTCGTGTAGCCCAGAGTAGCCTCGATCTCACTGACCCTAAATTCTTAATCCTCCTGCCTCTTCCTCTCCAGTGCTAGGATTACAGGTGTGTTCCACCACACCCACCAGGCCTTATTTTTGCTTTATTCATTTATTTGTATTTTAGCATAAATTAACCGTAAAAGATCTCCTGGCATTTTCCTACATATGTTATATGTTAATACTGATGAACCCCCATTTCCAGCTCTTAGCCATTACTCCTATCGCCTTTTCCCCCCAATTAGTCCTCCTCTTACCTTTAATATATTTTTAAATATACATTTTTAGTGTGAAAGAAAACATGGTTATTTGATTTTTGGAAAAACATTACAGTACTTAAAATCATGATCTCCAGTGCCATCTACCTTCCTGCAAATGACATGAACTTTTGAAGCCTTCAGACATCACAAATCTATATAATCCTATAACTACTAAATATATTATTTATTTTTCTTCATACTTTATAGTGAACAGGGAGTTCTGCTTCATGTTTTTAATCCTTGCACTCAGGAAGGAGAGGTAGGAGGATTCAACAGACTTTGAGGCCAGCCTGGTCTGGTAGTGTGAGATGTTTGTTCCAAAGTGAAATGAGCACATAAAAAAATTCTCTCACATTTATTTTGCTGATCTTACTGCTTTCACTGGCTATCATATCCAGTAGTTTGAACACAGAGAGTTAATCTGTTTCGCGTAGGACATGACCCTAAACTCAAGTCTTGTGCTTCCATGATAAGCTATAACATTCACAATAACAGGAACAAGAAGGAAT
This sequence comes from Neotoma lepida, assembly GCA_001675575.1. Lineage (NCBI taxonomy): Eukaryota > Metazoa > Chordata > Mammalia > Rodentia > Cricetidae > Neotoma > Neotoma lepida. The sequence continues at coordinate 2,820,112 of LZPO01046802.1, forward strand.
TCAGAAGCATAAAGCAAATCTCAGGTTGGGAAAGGTGAAATACTGTGGGTTTGAATATCTTATACCGTGGAAGATAATGTCACTTACTAGCTGTGCAAGTTAACAAATTCTCTGAGCTTCATGTTTCATGTCTGTACAATGGTTTTGGTAAGCCCTATCTTCTACTGGCCACAGATTAAGTGCAAAGAATGGAAATTATTTGATATATTAAATCTCTCCCTTGTTCTGTCTCATGGCTACAGATGCCAACCAAAAGATCCCCCCCCACACACACACACATACTTAAGACTTAACATAAGGTGGGAGGAGGTGGCATATGGCTTTAATCCCAGCACTCTAGAGTCAGAGGCAGGTGGATTTCTGAGTTCGAGGCCAGCTTGGTCTAAAGAGTGAGTTCCAGGACAGTCATGGCTAGGAAAAACAAACATACAAAAAACAAAAAAGACTTAACATAAAAAAAGACAGAGGGATCCCCATCTGATAGGCCTGCTTTAAAACCTTCTTAGTGTGTTAATGAAGGACAGGGTGAGTCACTTTCCTATCCTCTCTGTTGAAAAGCATATTGTCAGCTCTATCCCTACCCAAGTTCTCTGGTTTGACTTCTGGAAGAAAAGGAGGCTCCCTTCCTTTTGAAAAGATTTTATCCACTATGTGAGGCCTGTGCCTCCATGAGTCCCACCCAGTAGGAGGAAGCAAGAACACTGCTGGGAAAATGCTTTTCATTGATCTCAGCACAACGAAAGTCTTTCCGGTCTGACAAAAGGACCTAAGCTCCATTGGACTGGTTTTTCCTGTGGAACTCCATCATTCACATTTGTATTACCATCTTGATACTTTTTAGGCTGTGAGCTCTTTCCCTCTTCTAAGTAGAGCCTCACCCAATCTATTCAAAGGAATCTTGTCTCTTAAGCCATTTCCCTCTCCACAAGGGGCTAAGCTCAACCCATGTCTTGGTAGTGCCCACCCCTGGGTAAAGAAGTAAGACTTTCTAAAGTTCCTTTATCTTTAGGTTCCTAGTGTTGCTTTTCTCCACACGCTTCTGTTCTGCTTGGGTCTTCTATCATTCGCATTTTGGTTTATTACCTTACTCCTATCAAAGCCTGAAAATCCTCTCTTGCTTGACATGACAATGCTCCCTGGTCCCTTTAGATTACTCAGAATCTTAATGGAGTAGGGGAAGCAATATTGCTAGGACTGGCAAGTTTGCCAAAATTTGTTAGGGAGTGGATGTGCAGTAGGTCTCTCTGCAACACACTTCATATTCTGAGGTACTGGTGTCCGTATTTCTCCCATATGTGTGTTCATATCTAAAGCTTTAAAAAAATGTCTGGAAGTATAAATAGTTCTGGGAAATGCTCAATCCTGCCAAAAAAGAGTAAACATTGTTGTCAGCAAACCTTCTCGGTTTGATTCAAAGGTATATTGTTTATTAATTTGCTAACACTGTTTAAAATGAGTAGTGCAGTGAAATATATATGTATATATGTATATATGTATATATATGTGTGTATATATGTATATATGTGTATATATATGTATATATATGTATATACTGAACAATAGTTATGCCATCTCCTGAAAGTGTCCTTAAGAAAAACTTAAAGTGATAAATTACCATAGGTAAACTGGTCACTAGTCACGTAGACCAGACATAAATTTCTATACAACGTGTCCCTGACCTCAAGGTTACAAGACTAGCCAGACTCTTAACTGTTACCTTTCCACTTCTGTAAACAACATTTGCTTGCCTCCTGCAGGTGTCCATAGCTGCCTTTCTATATATGTCACCTAATTGTGCNTTTTGCTTTATAGCNCAAGCAAANTGGAAGTCGGGACTGCTCCCTGTTACTTTGNATGTGACAGCCCNGCCAGCAGAGAATAAAGGCTCCATATCATTTGACTTATTTGGGCCTCTCAGGGGGTCTCTCTTCAGGCACCCCATAACATTTTGGGGGTCCCACCAATATACTTGAAGGAAAAACCCTCAGCACTTGAGGTAGGGCTTCTTCTAGGCAAGGGTAAGGGCTGTTGGTCCTAGGGTAGGCGACTGAGAGGATGTTCCATGGCCTCAGGAATCAACTATCCCTCACCAACTTTCCCCCTAAAACTTTTTTAAGGAGTCTACCTGCATTCCCGAATTCAGAAACTTCAAAGATAAGATAAACCTAGGTTTCTGGTTTCTGGTCAGTCTGGGGTGCCAATTGGGGGACTTGTGGAAAAAGCTGTATGTAGCCTAAAGATCTCAAGTCTGTGTTGTGTCTGGGACACACCCTCAGGATCTGGTTTGTCTTGGTGGCCACTGATCTATGTCCTGTATCTGTTTTGTTATTGTTGTCTCTGTCTTTTGTGTTTCTGTGATCCCATTAATACTTTCCAGTTACAGGAAGACATAGAACACCAGCCCATGTTGATTCTCAACCCTCCTCTAGGAATGCATTTTACAAAACTTTAAATTAGGTTTCAAAGCACAGGAATCAGAGTTTGAAGTTCACTTCTCCAAGGGAACACTCTGTTCACTTTGTGAACTGGATTGCCTAGTTTTCTGCGTGGGTTGGCCAGATACCAAGTCACTCGATATCAAAGTTGCTGCCAGAGTTCAGNCTATTGTTCTAGGAAGACCCAGACACCTGGATCAGTTTCCCTACATTCAAATATGGCTGGATATCCTGGAGACATAACCTTCCTGGTTGCCAGAGTGCCCCAAACTTGGAATCCAGATCTTAGAAATGCAGGAGAAAAAGCCAGAGGACCCTGATCCCNAGCTTCCACTGCCACTCTCCTTGNCTGTNACTCTTCCAGAACCTACCCCTCCTGACTCTATTCTTAGTCCTTCCCACACCTGCAGTGGGTCCTCCTATGCCATACCTCCCTCCTCTCAATTTTATGCAAGGCTTCCCTCCAGAGTTGTGCTCATAAGACCCAGGTATAGCCCAACTTCCAGCCCAGTTGCCCCTCTGGGTTTTGGTCTCCCTCCAAGGGAAGACANGGGTGATGATGGCACCTTTCCCATGGCTGTATTTATGGTCTATATTCCCCTTTTCACCAGCAATCTTTATAGCTGGAAAAATAAAACCCCTCCTCTGACAAATCTCAAGGTTTAATTTCTCTTTTTGAGATAGTGTTTTACACTCATCAGCCTATCAGGGATGACTGCCAAAGCTCTTCCAAACACTCTTTACCTCAGAAGACAGAGAGAGGATCTGGAGGGAAACAAGGAAGTCCATAGCCCCTGAGAAACCCCTGATTTAGGAAATTGTCTTTCCTTCTACCAGACCTCAATGGGGCCTTAACATTGAACAAGGTAAAGGGAATCTTGGGAATCTTGATACCTATTGCCACACTCTGATAAATGGTGTCTGCAATGCTGCACAGAAGCCCACAAATTTGTCTAAGGTTAATGAAGTTTTGCAAGCACCAGCTGAAACTCCTGTTACATTTCTGGAAAGGCTGTTAGAAGCCTCCTCTACCTATATATCCATTGGTCCAGAAGCCCCAGAAAATAGAAAGGCTATAAACATAACCTTTGTCACCCAGTTGGCTCTAGATATTAGAAAGACATTCCAGAGGCTAGAATGATTTCATGGAACGATACTGTTAGAGTCAGTGGAAGTAGCTTAGAGAGGCTTTAATAATAGAGATTTGCCAGAAGATGAACAGGTAAAAAGGTTAGGAAAGGCAATTGTTGAGAGAAACAGGGATGTATAGTTTGCTCGANGNTAACAAACAAAGCCTCCAGAAGTGACCAGGGAATGTAGCAAGACCATCCAAACCTTCTCTCGCCTGAAATCAATGTGCATATTGTAAAAAAGGACATTGGCAAAATGAATGTCTGAACAAATGGGCTGAAATACCCAAGGTAAAAGTCCTCAAATGGGCTGAAATACCCAAGGTAAAAGTCCTCCAATTAGAAACTGGAACTGCCTGAAGGGAGCCAGGCTCAAGTGCATTAAGTTTTCACAAGCCAGGGTTACTTTAAAAGTTGTGGGCAAGACAGTCAGTTTCCTGGTAGACACTGGGGTGACTTTTTCAGTCGTAAAGAAATCCAACAGACGCCTGGCAAAAATAGATAAAGTAAAACTCCAAGGTGCAACAGGGGAATCTGGTCAGGACTTAGGAAGAGGTACAGTCACCCACACATCCCTGGTTATGCNGGAATGCCCTATCCCCTACTAGGCCAAGACCTGTTACAGAAACTACAAGCCACCATCACCTTTAAGGAAGACAGGACAGAATTATACTGCAAACTCCCCAGTAAGATCCAAGTTACTTGTCCAGTTGTGGAAGAATACCAGTTAGTATCTGAGCCATCCCCAATCCAGCTGGAATCCACCCCACATCTGGCTGAATTACAAATGAAGATTCCTAGTATGGACAGAAATAAATCTGCCTGGACTGGCAATAGATCAAGCCCCAATAGTAGTTCAGTTCACTATTACCACAGCCCCAATCCAAGTAAAACAATACCCCATGGGAAGGGAAGGGGAAAAAAGGAATTGCAATTCATATTCAGAGACTCGGGGAGGCTAACATTTTAGTTCCTTGCCAGTCACCTTGGAACACCCCTCTCCTTCCAATCCAAAAACCTAGCACTAACAATTACAGGACTGTCCAATACTTAAGGGAAGTAGATAAACAGGTAGAAATTATTTATCCCACAGTTCCAAACCCATATATCANTCTCAGTCTCTTGCTCCCCNNTAAAATAAGTCTACACTGTTTTGGACCTGAAGGATGCTTTCTTCAGCCTGCCACTAGCCAAAGTAAGCTAACCTACATTTCCTTTTAAATGGATGGATCCAGAAAAATTACAAAAAAAATCCCAAAAAATGGACAACTAACTTGGACTAGATTGCCAAAAGGCTTTAAAAATTCACCCACCCTGATTTACAAGGCTCCCAGTGCAGATCTCCTTGCCTTTAGGAAGAATTACCCAGAAGTTACCCTCTTACAGTAATGTAGACAATAAACTATTGGCTGCTGACACTGAGGCCAATTGTAGACAGGCCACAAAAGGCCTGTTAAGGGAGTTTCAATACTGCGGCTCTGAAAGGGTTTTCCAGCACAATGGTATCTTAGCAATCCAGAACAAAGGAATATCACAATGTCACACCACACAACAAAGCTCACATAAGAGATTTATTGGGGAGAAACAGAATGGCAGCTGCCTCTGAGTGGGAACAGGGACAGCAGTGGGCTAGGCAGAAAGGGCAGGGTTTATAGGGGTTTTGGAACATGCACAGTGAGCTAGTGCACNTATTGCTTGGCCATTAAGTCCAAGTCATGGGGGTGGGAATTTCAAAGTTCTGGGTTTGGGGACAGACCAGGGGCAAGATGATTTTTCCACTGGCCTGTTTTCTACAGTGGTTACCATGTCTCCTCCAAGAAGGCCCAATTATGTAGCACAGAAGCTACCTAACTAGGTTTTATAATTTAGAAACAGGAAAATACACCCTGTCCCCGAGATGTATTGAGGCAATCCTACAAATTTCTCAGCCTAAGACTAAGAAGCAAGTNCAGGAATTCCTCAGGACAGTGGAATATTATTGACTATGGATACCAAGTTTTACTGAAATTGCAAAACCACTATACTCAATTATGAGAGGGGCTACTAGTTCCCTCTTGTGGGGTGAAAGGAACAAAAGGCCTTTGAGATCTTAAAAATGGTCCTGCCAGGCGGTGGTGGTGCATGCCTTTAATCCCAGCACTNGGGAGGCAGAGGCAGGGGGATCTCTNTGAGTTCAAGGCCAGCCTGGGCTACTGNGTGAGTTCCAGGAAAGGCGCCAAAGCTACACAGAGAAACCCTGTCTCAAAAAACAGAAAACAAAAAACAAAAAACAAAACAAAACAAAAATGGTCCTGGTCTCTGCCCTGGCACTGGCCCTCCCAGAAATCAGAAAACATAAATCATCTGTTTCTAAGTGAAGCCCTGGAACTAGCAAAGGGAGTCCTAACCAAAACTTTAGGACTCCAGAAACACCCTGTGGCCTACTTATCCAAAAGACTTGACTCAGTAGCTGCTGTAGTAGTAGTACATTAGTGACTGTACCTCAGTAGCTGCTGGCTAGCCAACCTGCCTCAGAGAAGTAGTGGCCACTGCCCTCGTCAAAGATGCTGACAAACTGACATGGGTCAGGACATTAGCCTGGCTGATCCACATACAGTGGAGGCCCTCCTACAGACCACCCCTGACTAATGGCTCTCCAGTGCCTGCATCATCCAGTATTAGGCCTTATTCCTTGTCCAGCCAATACAGAAAGACTACTGCTGTTAACCCAGCTATGCTCCTCCCAGATGGTGACTCTGATGAGCCCCTTCATGACTGCCTAGAAGTGACCCACACCATCTAAAGGTTTTGACCTGACCTCACAGATACCCTCTGTGTTCAGTGTTATGAGGTACTGTGTACTGACTGATGGGAGTAGCTTTTTAAAGGATGGAATATGGCATGGTGGGGCAGCTGTGGTAAACTAACATAAGGTCATTTGGGCTCAAGCACTGGATCATGGGACATCTGCCCATAGGGTTAAATTAATAATAGCTTTGACATAGGCCCTCTGCCATGGGCAAGGAAAGACTGTAAACNTCTTACAGATAGCTGTTATGCCTTTCCCAACAGCCCATGTNCATGNNAATATCTATAAAGAGAGACTATTCCCAGAGGCTATCTGGCTACCAAGAAAGGCAACCATAATACACTGTAAAGGACATAAAAATGACTCTCCTGAGGCCTCCATCAAGGGACCAGCTTGGGAAGTACAAAACCAACAGAACTATTAAGACACAAGTTTTACATGTCATGTCTAGAAAAGATGGTATGGGATATTGTCAGGTGGCATACAAATTGTATCCAACCACTGGGCCATCATCCAAGGTACCCATGAGAGTCAGGATTTGAGGCAAGATACCTGGAGAACACTAGGAGATGGGCTTTACTGAGGTAAAATCAGGCCAAAATGGGACAGTCTATATTCTTTTGCCTGAAGGATGGTTTTTCACTTTTGAACAGTACACTTATAATTATCTTCCTGATAACTTGTCTCACAATACCCATTGATATTTAAGCAAACTGTCAATTATTTTCTCAACAGTCCAGGAAGAAAAAAGTCCAACACACCAGTGTCAGAGACAGAGAGAGCCCCTGACTGGAGACTGTGATGATAATCTTGTCCTCCTCTCAAAAACTGAGGCTTTGGCCATCATGTTCTCTGTAATGGGCCTCCCATTCTGGCTGCATACACTGATGAGCAACTTAGTTGGATGGCCTTTAAAGTAGCTAAAGGTTTCAATGATATAGCCAGAGCTACTGCCTTATTAAATAAAGAAGAAAAAGCNCATTGACAGGCTATAATAGATAGCAGGGCCACTATTGATTACCTAATATTACTGCACCATCAAGGATGCCAAGAAGTTAGGAAAAATATGCTGTTTTATTCTGACAGTAGCTATTGAATTACTGAAAAAGAAAAAAGTTACAAAAACTTGAAGAAATTGTTACTCAAGATGGGGGCTGGGATCTGGTTGGATGGCTCACTTCACTGTTACCAAAATTTACCTGGGTAAAGCAGGTGCTTATTTTTCTCTGTCTTGTTGTTCTGTGGATCTTAATGGTCATTTTTATATGTCAGTGTTTATCCTTTGATCCCCACCTCCCAGATAATCAAAAGAAAAGGACATTAAAGATACAAATGGCCTTAAAATTAAACTTCCAAACTAGGAGTTGACAATTGGACTCATTCTCCTAGAACCAGTGAGNAACGTAGTGGGCTCCTGAACTAGAGCTACACCATCTCATGAAACTATTAAGAAAANCTTCAAGTGTTAAAATTATCTTGGGAAAATTGGTCATTGGTCACTTATATTTCTATACAGTGTGTGCCTGACCTCAAGGTTATGAGGACAGCCTGAAGACTATCTGCTATCTTTCTGCTTCTGTAAAGAATGTCTATTTGATTTCTGCAGATATCCACAGCTGACCTTCTGTATATGTCACCCAGTTACAGTTATTGCCTTTAAAACCTCAAGCAAATTGGAGGTCAGGATGTTCTGTGCTTCTCTGTATGGGATAGTCCAGTGGGTGGAGAATAAGGGCTCNATATCATTGATTTATTCGGGCCTGTCAGGTGGTCTGTCTTCAGGTATCCCATGATAGTAGCTGTTCTATAAACTGTATGAGATGGGGAAACTACAGCACTGGAAACATTCAATGATATGTAAGAGAAAATTGATAAATTACTATCTTTNGTTATGAGGACAGCCTGAAGACTATCTGCTATCTTTCTGCTTCTGTAAAGAATGTCTATTTGATTTCTGCAGATATCCACAGCTGACTTTCTGTATATGTCACCCAGTTACAGTTATTGCCTTTAAAACCTCAAGCAAATTGGAGGTCAGGATGTTCTGTGCTTCTCAGTATGGGATAGTCCAGTGGGTGGAGAATAAGGGCTCCATATCATTGACTTATTCGGGCCTGTCAGGTGGTCTGTCTTCAGGTATCCCATAATAGTAGCTGTTCTATAAACTGTATGAGATGGGGAAACTACAGCACTGGAAACATTCAATGATATGTAAGAGAAAATTGATAAATTACTATCTTTATTAGCAGAATTAGATTTGGGTGTAACCTCTGTCATTTGAGTATTACTCCCCACATTAGATATCCACAGGGACAAATGTTTTGCCATGTAGTTGAGGGAACATATGAGTTGGCAATTGCTCTAGGATAAAGCTATCTCCATCCTGATCTCATGTCCCTTATCAGTTGAGGATACAGAACACTGAGAACATAATAGACACAGAACAGTCTATTTTTCCTCTGCTTATTTACACATTTTGAGTCTTTTCTATGTATTTTAATTCAGTACTTTGATGAAAAACTCCCTCCTCTACATCAGACACATGTTGGAATACTGAGAAGAAAACTGGAAGAGCCACAGCACACAAGTCAACTTAGGAGGAATGGAGCAGTGTGGACTCTAAACAAGGGACCTAGTCTCAACTCAGAACTTACTAGCCCCGTGAACTTGAAACTATTAAAAACATTCTAAGCTTCTCATTCTCCATTGTGTTTGCTGTGCAACAAATTCCTCTGAGGAATGAAATATTCCATCCCACAGGAAGCTCCTTAAGCAGGAAGGTAAACAACTCAACACCTTCAGGAAGTTTCTGAAACTGACCAGACTCACCTGGCCATTCTCTGCTAGAGTAAACAACAAAAGCTCAGTGTCTCTCTTAAGGCAAAANGAAGCAGAGCTGCAAAGACCACTCCGAAGAGCCAAACTGCTAAGACTCAGAAATGCTGGCCTGCCAACGGCTTTCAAAGGAGAAAATCTGCTAAGACTCCGAGACCAGAACAGCTGCCTGGAAGAAGCAGAAACCAGGCAAGCTGCTTGGAAGAGGTTTAGATCTCTGTAGCACCTGGAAAGGACAGTCTCCAACCTGTTGATCTTCCTGCAGGCTATGCAGCGTGCTCTAGGTTCTCACTATTTTGACCAGTCAGTCACTCACTGAGGGGACAGGGAACTTTGAGTTATTTCTTCTCCTGTAACTAACTCCAATAAAACTCATGGCTTACCAAGTTGGACTTTGCTGTTATGTGTATTTTGGTCTGTTGTGGGCTATCTGGGGGTGAATAGACATGTATTGCATCTCCACAGGAAAAAACATGTGACATAACACTGAGAAATGAGTTTGAGAGGTTTTTTCCTTGTAGGACTGAGAAAACAGTACAGAATGGACAGCATTTGTGCATTTACCTGCCTTTTATGACCTTCATAAAATGTGGGAATCGGCCATGGGCCATGGCAGGGTGCAGCAGTTCCTGCAGTGGCCACTACACAGTTGCCGCCAGGATGCCCAAGAGGAAGGTGATGGCAGACGGAGCAGCGAAGGTAGAGCCCAAGTGCTGCCCTGTGATGCTGTTGGCCAAGCCTGCCTCTGCTAAGGCTGACGCTAAGCGGAAAAATGCCGTGGAAAGGATAAATCATCTTACAAAAAAGTGCAAAGAAAAGGGAAGAGGGGAACAAAGGGCAAACAAGCTGCAGTGGCTGACCAGCAAACTACAGATCTGCTTGCAGAAAATGGGAGGCAAAAACCCACAGTCCAGCCTCTGAAGTAGAAGAGATAGCTATGTCCAACTACCATCCATCACTTCTGTCAGTGGTCCCTGCCTCCCTTTTTGTACAACCCAGAGGAATATTTTTATCAGCTGATAAAAATATTTGTAAATATGAGTTTTTTAATAGCTCTAGGAACATTATTAAAAGGTGGAAAATCCAACTTCATCCCATTTTTTAAGTGTAAATGATTTTTTAAGAGGTTAAATCAGCAGGGCGGTGGTGGCACACACCTTTAATCCCAGCACTCGGGAGGCAGATGCAGGTGGATCTCTGTGAGTTCGAGGCCAGCCTGGGATACAGAGCAAGTTCCAGGATAGGCTCCAAAAGCTACACAGAGAAACCCTGTCTTGAAAAACAAAACAAAGCAAAAACACCAAATAAATAAATAAAAAGAAGAGGTTAAATCATTTGCTGGTTATTTTTTGGTATAACCAGAAAATAGCAAGATATTGAATCAGGAGAGGATGTGATTATCTGGGGGTCACTGTACAATTTTGTAAAGGGGGCTAGTTTTATAGCCTACAACCAAGCATACTAAACAGGAATTTGGAGTCAGTCATGCATTTGTGTCTGGAATATTTTGTTATACCATTTCCTAAAAAACTACTCCTCAGTCCTTGCCCTGTCAGAACTGTAATGTCTCTGGTCACAGCAGTCCATGTTCCTAACAAATGTGATAATGTACTGTGTAGTCAGAAGTTCTGTGCTGCCAGCAACTCCCAAATACCCAGCAGCTGTTTCCTAAATTACTACACAGAGGCTTATATTAATCATAAATGCTTGGCCATCAGGCTCTCACACTTAAATTAACCCATAATTCATTATCTGTTTAGCCACATGGCGTGGTACCTTTTCTCAATATGGTACCTTTTCTCAGTATGGTATTCTCATCTTGCTTCCTCTGCAATCTGGCTGGTGACTCTGACTCCACCTTTCCTCCCCAGCTTAGTTTGTTTTTTTCTGCCTAACCATATCCTGCCTGGTTATTGGTCAAACAACTTGGTTATTAAACCAATCACAGCAGACAAATAAATCTTCACAGTGTACAGAAGGATCAACCCACAGCAGGACTGTATGTGGCATAAAGCTTTGAGTCAGGGAATTGCGGATTATGAGATTTGATTGTTATGTGAGGTCTTGGGGAAATTTTTTTTTAAGTTGTAGGCTGGAACATCACTGGAGTAAGTTCAAAGAGAAACAACACATGGTTGTTTTGGTTATGTGAACACAATGTATCACTTCAGAGTTTGGTACATAAAATCTTAGTTGTAAATGAGTAAAAAAAATGGGAATCATTAATATAAGCATTTTGATTTCATTCATTGCTACCCATCCACCTGGGGTTATTTTTCATGTTTAAATAGAGATACCACAGAGTACACAGCATTTTAAACTGCAATAAAAATACCAGAAATTTTTCTTTAAAAAAGCAGCTTAAAAATGTTTTCTGTCCAATGCCACAAAAACCTGTTTGTTTCTTCATTGGGAAGAAAATCAGTTTTCGTTCTCATGCATAATGAGACCTTCTCCTAGAATCTAACACTGCATGGGCAGATGCTAGATTTACTGTCAATAAACATCTTCAGTATAAAGTCTGAAGACATCCTAAGACTGGATGTTTAATTACTGTTTAGGTAGAGCACGGACCTTACAAAAGAGATCTGATTCACTGTGACTGAAATTTCTCATGCATTCTTTAATATGAAAACAAATGCAAGTGTATATCTCTTAAGTTTGAAAAAATAACTGAGTAAACAACAAATGACCAACTTTCACTTTTGTCCATTTTCAAATATTTTGCTACAGATTTTACTATCTCCAAGATTCTTCCTCTATAAATGCAATGTTACTTTGATGTAGCATTGCCAAAGTTACAGGCAAAATTCCAATTTGTATTTCAAAATGTGAGCACTCAACTTGACAAACAGCAGTGAAGGAAGAGTCTACAAAATTATCTGTACACATTCTAACTGAAGTTAACAATTTGCTAAAACACTCCCTAAACTACATCAACAACTTTTTTGTAAAAAGGTGAACAGTCCTTTGCAATCATATAGCAAAGGCTACCTATATCTCACTTGTGAGCACCATCGCTTAACTTGGTCTTAGTATGTCCCTTGGCCTTGCCCTTAGTGCCAGGCTTGGCTGCAGCTTCAGCTTCAGCTTTGGCTTTCTCTTCCTCTTCAATCAAAGCCTGCTCATAACGAGACGAGTAAGCACTAGGCATGGTTTCATTGATGTTAGATAAAAAGTCTATCACTTTCATCTTGTTGGTTTCAGCATAGGCTCTTGGACCCCACAGGAACTCATAGGATGGAGGATCACCAGCAGGAATTTGACGGTATTCCAGGTACTTTTCCTGCACTAGCTCTTCAGTGATAAGCTTCCTGACATCCCCAAAGATGAGNTGTGGGACNCCATCATANACTCCTAGCATATTCAGGAAGTGCCAGACCTCCTNCTCTGAAGCACAGTAGTTATTTAAGTAGATCACACTTAGGAGAGGGATCAGAATGCCCCTGGTAGGAAGACCCAGCTCATTGCTTCTACTTCCATCATCTTGGAAATCTAGCTTNCTGACAAGCTCATAGGATTGACCATGAGGCTGGATTTCTTTCAACTCAATGCCAAAAACCATATCCAAATGATATATGGCTTTCTTGAGTATCTCAGGGAACTCCTCCTTGAACCTTCTGTTGATAACTTTGAGCATTTCTCCCCTCTTCGCAGGCTGCTTAGNTTTGTACTTGCAGAGCATATACTCCATCAACATTCCTGTCTTCCTTGATATAAGATCCATCTGCATGCTTCCAGTGGTGAGTGNGGCTCTAGAAGAACTCCCATTCTTCTTTTCTTGGCCCTTTGCACCTTTATCAGACCTTTTACGNGCCATGCCTTTACTAGCAGTGATGGTGGGTACCTTACCCTGTGGGAAGCCAGCAGTAGAAGTGCTTGGCTTAGCATCTCCTGAAGNTTGATCAGAGCAGGCAGGTGACTCTTCTTTGTCTGATGCCTTTGCCTGAGCATCATTTAGCCCTTGGGCCTCATCTTGGACCTGGCGACGTTTCTCTCGAGCACGGGCCTTACTCTTCTTTCCTCTGGGCATGATGACTGTAGTCAGGAATAGAAAGCAGTAGTCTGAGTAGCGGAACAGGTGATCTTGTCACCTAGATCAGGAAAATTATATACTATAAGCACTTTTTGAAGATTTCAAACACCTTGGCTTTCCCTAACATTTCTTTTCCCATATTTTGAGAAGAACATTGCTGTAAGAATACACTGGGCTTTTGTTCTTCTGACTGGCTTCCATTAATTCTGACTTACAGAGGTGCCCGAGTACTCTTAGTTCTATTCATATCCAGAACTGTTCTACACTCCTTGCCATATGATAGATGCCTAAGAGTCTGGAGAAGAGCTTCGGAGAGCTAAGTCTACTGAAATGACTGCATACAGAGTGCTGACAATTCTGAAATGGTCCATCCAAGGCTCTTTGGCATCCTTTCCTAGGCTCCATGTTAAGCAATAGCACCACAACCCTTCTTTTCACTGGGCCCTACAATATCAGACTAAGAATTTTACCTCTGGATTGAAATAAGACATGTTGATGGGCTAGGCTGGTAGCTCAATCCATAAATGAGCTTGCCTTGCAAACCCAAGGACCTGAGCTTTTAAACCTACACTCCATGTGTAAAAAGCAAAGCAAAGTGCGGTGGATTGCACTTGTAGTCTCAGTTCTGGGATGGAGACAGAAGGATCCCTGGGCCTCTGCAATCAGCAAAGCTAGCTTATTTGCCGGGTCCAGGCCATGAAAAAACCCCATCTTAAACTCAAGATGAATAGGTCAGCTCCTGAGGAACAATACATTCGTTTGGCCTCTGGTTTCCATAAACATGCACTCACACATTCAGACACACACATATACACATACACTAAGAAAACACAGATTCCGCTGGGCGGTGGTGGCACACGTCTTTAATCCCAGCAGAGGCAGGCAGATCTCAATGAGTTTGAGGCCAGCCTAGGCTACCGAGTGAGTTCCAGGAAAGGCGCCAAAGCTACACAGAGAAACTGTCTCGGAAAAAGAAAAAAAAAAGAAAAGAAAACACAGACTCCACCCCCCACACACAAAGGTGTGAGGGAGATGCTGAAACTCACAACACTAATCTTTGCCNTCTTGGGCTGAAAATGCCCTGGGAACAGTGACTGTGGCTAGTCAGGACTACATGGCCAGGTTGGACTATAGCACCTGGACTTTCAGCGGCCCCATTAATTTTGGAAGCGATTCCCTCACCTTCGCGTATCTTCACTGATGTTAGGTACTGGATACCAAGGCTAAAGGGCCTATACAAGACCAAGGCTGTCCCTTTTCAGAGAACACTTGGAGAGGAACAGAGAGGGCTTTCACTTTACCAGCTCCGAGTTCAGGAGCATTTTAAATATTACTATGCTATGCGCTAGGTTTCAGGTTGCATTCAACCAGGATGCTAGTACCTTGTTCAAACATTTTAAACTGACACTTTTTGTCTGCATTCATTTTACTAAGTTATGGGAACTGCTGGAAAATTCCATACATGTATACTTTGTACACTGATCTTACTTTCCTCACTTCCCTCACCCATTGCTGTATTTCCTCANTTCTTTTTCTCCTCATCCTGGTCAATTTCCCATTATCCTCTTTTTTCTTTGCTTTTTCGAGACAAAGTTTCTCTGTGTAGCCCTGGCTGTCCTGGAACTCGCTCTGTAGACCAGACTGGCCTGGAACTCACAGAGATCTGCCTGCCTCTGCCTCCCGAGTGCTGCGATTAAAGGTGAACGCTGGTGGCTTTAAGTCTGTCATGTATTTATTCATATTTAATAACGTCTGCTTGTGCCGTCTTTGCAACTTTACCTAAGGCTTCACGAATGCTAAACAAACACTATNCCCCAGCTGTGCTCTCTGTTTCTCCTTCCATTTCTGATTTTTAAAGTAGCTCGGGAGAATATAAAAGCCTCCAGATACGTCTGGTATATGGTTCCTTCTGACCTCCATATGCAGGGCATGAAGTTTGGCTTCCTCTAACCCTCACCCGCTGGGCTAGGCGTGGCTACCTGAAGTTAGGCTTCCTCGGCCTCCCACGGGCTGGACATGGCGTGGTGTGGCTACCTGAAGTTAGGTTTTCTCTCTCTCCCAGAGGCTGGGCCGGAGTGGCTACCGGAGTTAGGCTTCCTGTGACTCCCACGGACTGGGTGTGGCTACCCGAGTCAGGCTTCCTCTGTCTCCCACAGGCTGGGCGTGGCTAAGCGACTCAGGCTTCCTGTGCCTCCCACAGGCTGGGCGTGGCTAAGCGACTTAGGCTTCCTCTGCCTCCCACAGGCTGGGCGTGGCTAAGCGAGTTAGGCTTCCTGTGACTCCCACAGGCTGGGCGAGGCTAAAGGACTTAGGCTTGCTCTAACTCCCACGTGCTGGGCGTGGCTATCCTAAGCCTCCCAGTATCTCTTCCTTTTGGTTCCCTGAGACCTCCCACCACCCTTTGTTGGGCACCGCCATCCCCATGCCCGGCCAACCCCGTGCCTTTCAGGGCTTTTTACAGTTCCTTGTTTTTCTGAGGTGGGGGTTGCAAGCGCCGCTTAAGGCTTTTAAAAATCGGTACAGAACTTGCAGGAGTTGGTTCTCTCATTGCACCATGTAGGTTTTAAGGATTCAAGTCACATTTTGGGGATAGTGGTCAATGTTGTTGTTACTCAGACATTTCACTAACATGAGTAATTTTTTTAGTGTTTTTTTAATGTTTTTCCACACAATTTTGTTTACATCTCTTGTTTTTAAATATTAATTCCCTATCTTGCTGGTGATTAAGTCCAGTTCACTTCTTTTGCTTGTGCACACTACCTGGGGGCATTTTAGAGCCCAGTGCCAGGACAGCACATTGTGGACATGAGTTCAGTTCAAGGTTCTCTCCTCAACACTTAGAAGCCAGAGCTTGGCTTTAACTGTGACCTCAGAAGCCACCATTTTCAGAATCAGGGTTACTTTCTAAGACCGGGGTCCCCATTTCCTCCCAGAGACATACAGAGCTACAAGACCACTCACATTTTCCCAGGGCAAGCCTGCTGACCTATGGGTGAGAGCGAGCAAAGCTCCTGTGGTTATTATGTGCTCCTGGGTACACATTTAGGGTCCTTACCTTGACCGCAGACCTCCAAGGACCGCAGACCCCCAGACGAACTTGCCGGCAGCTGGTCCAGCGCNCACCTCCCATCTACTGGTAGGAGTGCTGGGATTACAGACATACTCGTATCCAGATTTACATGGGTTCTGGGGAAATTAACTCAGGTCCTCAGGCTTTAACGGAAAGTGCTTAACCCAGGGAACNTCTCTCCAACCTATTGCTTATATTTCATTTTTTCGTGNTTTTGGACTTNAATTCCNTAATTTCCCAGGGATGAAGTTAGGGCCCCCCAGGTTTGCTTGCATACATTGCCTGGGACTTTCTAGAATGTGGTGCCTGGACTGCTTGGTATGGATACACATTTAGTTGTAATTNTGATNATTATCACTGAGGACCCAAAGTTTTACTTTAATTGTNGTCTNTGATGCTGGCATCTCAGAATCNGGGCTCCTTTTTTAAAGGCCTCCCCTCTTCTCTCCGAGATAGCAAACTAAATTGTAGCCCATACTTTCNCAGGGCAAGCCTGTCAACCTGTGAGTCGAACCAAGAGTGGTCCATGGGGTTATTTGTGGTTGTTATGTGTTCCTGGGTACACATTTAGGGTCCTTACCTTGACCGCAGACCTCCAAGGACCGCAGACCCCCGGACGAACTTGCCGGCAGCTGGTCCAGCGCAGCGAACGCGGCTTCCGTGCCACGGGCACTAAGACCCAGCTCCTCCCCTCCTCACAGGAAGTGAGGGTAAACCACATCCGGCCAGGGGTGGGCTCTGAAGATTGACAGCCAGGCCAGGTTGCTATGGAACCCCACGGCTGTGGGGCAGTAGAGAGGAGGGTCTGATTTCCTCACTGTACTTCCCTAAGACACCTAGCCTTCCCACCCCCCACACTTTCCTTCATGTATTGCACACAGAGCTTAATGCCTGAGCCTCTGAAGACTCCTCTTAACTCATGCTCCGTCCTCCACGCCATACTTCCATCTCCTCCATACACTACCTGACCCTACTTTCCCCCGCTTGCATGCCCTGCCCCAGGCTGCATGAAAATCTTCTTCTGTTTAGAGCTTAATTCTCNGCTTTCAGGCATACTTATCTGTTTTCCTAGAACTCCGCCTCNNCCAGGGCNGGGGCNATGNGGNGGCAGGGTGGGGAATAAAGGTTACAAGGTCACAACTTCTGTCTAGTATGTCCCAACTAGGAACAGTGAGCCTCAAGCTCCTGCCCTGTATGCACACAAGTCTGCCAGCTACAAATGTATATATATGTATGTATATATATGTACATGTATATAATGTGTATATATATAAAATATGTGTGTATATATACATATATATAATTTCATTTTAATTTTTTTCCCATTTTGCATACGAACCACAGTTCCCCCTTTCTCTCCTCCCCTCTCCCCTCTCACCTCCCCTTACCCCCCCCATCCATTCCTCAGAGAGGGTAAGGTCTCCTCCCATAGGGAGTCAACAAGGTCTGACACATCAAGTTGAGGCAGGCCCAAGCCCCTCCCCACTGTATCGAGGCTGAGCAAGGTATCCCACCATAAGGAGTGGACTACAAAAGGCCACTTCAGGCACCAGGGATAAATCCAAGTCCCAATGCCAGGAGCCCCACAAGCAGACCAAGCCACACAACTGTCACCCACATTCAGAGGGCCTGGTTCAGTTCCCTGCAGGTTCCCCAGCTGTCCATCCAGAGTCCATGAGCTCCTAGCTCAAGTCAGCTGTCTCTGTGGGTTTCCCTATCAGTCCTTGAAGTGGAAGTCTAGGTTTACTGCAGAGGTTGACAGCTTTGTCCTGGACCCTAGAGTGCTGCATCCCACTCTTTCCCAGAGCCAAGAAATGCTTCAGGTTAAGGTCCAGTCTCCACAAGAAGCCATGCCTTCTTGAGTCCCAGATGAGATGATACTGAGCAAACTTCTTCACATGGTGCTCAAGGCTGGAGTTCCTTGGGCCCAACAGCAGGGCCAGGGTGTTGAGTTCACACTTTCTCTTAGGAGACAACTTCTTTCTTTTTACAGAGGGTCTCTCAGCTTGACTTTGGCTTTGAGCAGGAATTCTGCCTTGTAGAACTGGGGTCCTGACCCTTAANACCTATTAGGCTGCTTGCTGTGACACTGTAGGCAGAGATGAAGTACACCACAAACTCTGTCTGCTGGCTCAACAAATGGCTTCTGGGGTTTCTGGCATTACTTCTTCTATTGATCTTGGGCCATTTGCTTCTGCCATAGAATTCCTTCCTCTCAATACCTGAAGTGGAAGTCTAGGCACACCCCAGTTAAGACCCATTTTCCACCCCTCACCTTTCCAGCCAGAAGTATGGCTGAGGGTCTTAAGGTAGCACTCTTTTTGTATCTGGTCCTCCTGTGATTGTTCCTGGCTGTTCTCACCTTTGTACCTGTTAAAGCAAACCTCCTGACTCTTGAAGGTCATGGTGTTTCACTCTCAACATTCCTTCAGGAGAAAATTGAGGGTTAGCTCATCCTCATAGCTCTGCCAATCCCAACAACAGCTGTCAGTTCATAAAGTCTTTTGCTTTTAGTATAAATATTCATATATATATTTATATTAATCATATATATATATGTTAATTCATTCCAGTGTTTGTGATTCAGTGATCACTTCCTCTCTCAGTAAACCTAGATTGCCCTTTTTAGTCTTTAGTGTTGCTTTATTTCTTTGGAGAAATCTCCCAGGTAGAAGTTCTTGTGGGCTACATTAGGTTTGACGTGTTTGGACTTTGGAAAAACCAGCAACAGAGTAAGAATTCTAGGGAACAAAACTATGTTTTCTCTTCAAATCCTAATCTGACTACCATCTGACTATCAAATCTGAGAATATTTTTTTCTCTGTATTTCTGTCACTCTCTTTTGGCCAATGCTCTCAGTTGGTTCAAGAGAGGCTATCTAATAGCATGTCTCTATTCTCTGAGGAATCCTGGGCATGGTATTACATTTTGGTAGATGTTTGAATGATGTTTTGTTGAGTGTATATTTTCAGCAATAATTCATGCAGGGATAACATTTTTTCTACTATGTCATAAAAACATCAGGAAATGGACAACATAAGTCAGGGGTTCAAAATTAGGAGGTGGCTTACAAACCACCTTTTTTATATAATAAAAATGCCTGATAGACATGGTACTTTTTTCCTGCTAAGCCAGGGAAATGGAAAGTTGATGTCAAGCCTAAACTATACAATAATTTCAATGTCAGCCTCATTCAAGAATACCTGGTCTAGACCAAAACCCTAAAGAAAAAACTTAAAAATAAGTTAAATACAAAGAAAAAATACAGAATTCAGAAAGGGCTAAAAACTCTGATCTATACCTTCACTTCTTTTGTCAGCCTGATTTATTAGGGTTGCTTCTTAAACTTTTATTTTTAAAAATTTAGAATGCTCAGATAGATTTTTATAAGCCCTTTATCTTTTGAAGCTGTCTGATATCACAATTCTATCACCACCAAACACATTCTATTTTTTTTCTATTTCCATACCTTATATTTAGTCAGATATTTTGGATCATACCTTTAATCAATGCACTCATGAAGGAGAGATATGAGGATTGCCAAGACTACAGGCACATCGTCTGCTGCATAAAATGCCCTGGGACAGTCGGCCTTGCAGTACAAAACTCTTTCTCTAAGATACACAAACAAATAAGAAGTCTTCACAAGTATTTTAGTGATCTCGTTTATCTCACTATGTTACTGCCTGTATTTTGAGATCACAAGATTTACTTGTTATGATGTTGTTACAGAAATAAAAAGAAAACTGAAGGGCTAGAAAGATAGCTCACCAATTAAAAAGCATTGGCTGCTCTTGCAGAGGACCTGGGTTTAATTCCCAGCATCCACACCCTGACTTCCAACCTTCTGTAGTTTTAGGGGGATCTGAGGCCCTCTTCTGACCTCCATGGACACTGTATGCATGTAGTGCCCTTACATACATGCAGGCAAAATACTCATACACATGAAAATAAAATTAGAAATTATTTTAAGGGAATAAGATAGTTTATTCTGGGTCCATTTTGAGTGTCCATGGCCTGATAACACTGATTGGGTTACCTCAAATTTCATGTTTCAGTGTGGAANAAGTGTCATAAGCTTTTAACATTCTACAGTATTGAAATTTTAATCAGCTAATCAGTCTCCATAGACAATTTCTTTTTGGGAATTAATCTTTCACAGCCAGACACAACTTCTTTTCAGGAGTTTTCATTCATGATTCTCCCTGTAACTCAAGCATCACAAGTTGTGCATGCAGGAACCACATAAAATTTATTAAGTATTATAAGGTCCCATATAGCTAGGAAGGCTCATTCCTAGGATATGATGTAGATGAGGCTGGGTAGTGGGCAGGATAGCAGTTTCCAGGAGAGAGGAATAGCTGGTATAGGCCATTAAGAAAGAAGGTCTTAGATCATATCAAAACCATTAGCCATTCTGTTACAGATCTGAATTATTTTTACATCCTCTGTATCTGACATAACATTTACATGTGACATAAAATTACTATACTTAAAATTAAGTAATCAAGAACACAGTTTGGCCTAATGGAGTGAAAGTAACAGTAACATCTAAAGAAAGTAACATCTANAATAACCAAAATTTACATATATTTTTAAAAGACTGACTAAATAGTTCTCCTTGTATTTATAGTTACTTGTATTCAATGAACTAACTTACTTATATTTAAATAGTTAGAAACGGGATTTTCAAAGGAATCACTGTAGTATTGTGTTTTTATATTAAAATACAAAATTGTTTAATTAATTTTAAAATCATGGTTAATTGTACTATACAACATTTTAGATATTACTTAAATCAAGAAACATCAGTATTGAAGATATTAAACATCATGAATGCTGTGGTTGTTAGACATTGATGTCTTTTGTATAATTTGTAATTATCTTATTTATAAAATATAAATTAACCCAAATCTTTGAGTAACTCTAGGTAGACTTAAAGTTTAATTTGAAAACTAAATTTTTTTGTTTTATCTAAATTATACTGAATAATGAGAATATATATTATATGCATATATTTATAAAGACAATGAAAAACTTCAATATTTCAAACATTAGTTTTGTATAAGGTAGGAGTTTAGGGTAATCAAACAGTTATAACAAAAGGGCATAATCAGATGGAACAACATGGTATTTTCATTTGTAACTTCATTAAAATCAAGACTAATATTATTTTATCATTTATAAATATACCAGGTAGAATATTGAATATCATAAATCTTTTTTTAAAATCTAATTACAAAAATATTTAAGAAACATAAAAGGTGAGAAAAATGTTTAATTACTCAGGGTTCTCAACTGTCAGTGGTGTTGAAGATGAGTCCACCTGAATGTTCACTTAGACAATGTGAAAGAGTTTACCATCTCCTAAGAGTGATTAAGAAGTACTTGGAGACAATCCTGATCTTTAAATCAGAATGGAGTCTTTGATGTGATATCCCTTTTTCCCTTTTTAGTTGATGCGATCATCTTTTGTTTTTCTTTGAAGAAGACTCTGTAATTAATTTTGAATATTAGTTATCATGGTTAAAAGTCTTTTATAATGCTATGCATTGTTTATCTAATAGACCAAATTTCATACACAGATTTAAATATTTGTCCAGTAGAACAAGTTTTATAATCACTATGAAATTTTTTAGTATATTTTAAGCAGTTATCACTCTCTAAACAGAGTATTTTTTATGATTAGAGCAATGACTGGCAATCCAAACAGCAAAAGCTTTGTCCAATGGGAAAACATTTAAAAAAAACTAAAATTTAATCATAGGTTTAAAATANCCATTTAGTGAAAGAATACTAAGAACAAATCAATACTTAAGAAAATATTGTTAGCCAGTAGTTAGTGGCACAGGCCTTTAATCCTAGCACTCTGTGAGTTTGAGGCCAGCCTGGTCTTCAGAGTGGGTGCCAGGACAACCAAGCCACACAGACAGACTCCATCTCAAAACAAACAAAAATAAAAAGAAAATATTTTGTAGAAATTCAAGCATTATATCTCAGGGTATTGAATTAACCTTTAATTTTTTAACCTACATATTATTTTAACTAAGTTACAACCATGTTTATTTTTAAACAGCCTTTTACAACATACTTTAATCTTAACATTACAACTGCTATTACAAAATTTAGAGAACAACTTTAATGAGGTAATTTTAAATGAAAGCTCAGTTGGTTATATCTCAAACACAGTACACATATGGTATCTTAGATAATACTTGTAAACTTATAATTTTTCACTAAGAAAAAAGATAAATAATTTAAAAATATATTACTATGGAGCAACACATTAAGATGCTCTGTAAACTCTAAGATGTCTATGTAAGCCTCAAAGTAGATTTTCAAAATGACAATTTAAATTCATTTAGGGTTTTCTCTTACATATACTTGGCTAAAATAAGAATCTTGAAAAACTTGTTCGTTTTTGTTTTTTTTTTCAAGAGGTGGTAGTAATTTTTTTTAATCCTTAAAATCCTTAAAATATTTGTGTCATATATACACTAACATAAGTTATTCTTTCAATCTTTGGAATAAAGAATTTAATATCTCAAGGGAGTGCAATTGTCTGATAGGAAAAACTTACCCAGGAGTAGGAGTAATCATAGCTTAGAGTTAATTTATACCCTCAAGCAATAGAGTTCATGGTGTAGAACCAAAATTAGGATAAAGATCTAAGAGATAACATGTTAACCAGTGTTGTATGATTATGTCTAGATTAAAAAAAAAACTCATGTTAATTGTTCCAAAGAAAGATTTCAGACTGTTGCCAATCTCTATTTGTTTTACCTGTATGGTCACATTGATTAAATATACTTTTTGTCTTTTATCATTATTTTGTTTCTTAAAATTTTAGTTTACTATGACTCAAAATAAAGCTAAACCTGTTATGGGGAGCCCACTGAGATGACTCTCACACAATTTATAGTCAAGTCAAAGTATTTATTCCAGCTGGCTAGGGCTACACTTAGGCCCCAAATACCTATTTGCTCCAAGCATTTAGAACAATGATTCCCAACCTGTGGGTCACAAACCCTTTAGGGTCGTTTAGGGGTCGCCTAAGACCATCAGAAAACACAGATAGTTACATTATGATTTATAACAGCAAAATTATAGTTATGAAGTAGCAATGAAAATAATTTTATGGTTGAGGGTCACTACAGCATGAGGAACTGTATTAAAGTGTTGCAGCATCAGGAAGGTTGAGAACNACTGATTTAGAACAATAGGCTTTTAAAAACAAAACCTACATCTTGGTATTTTGTTCTACAGTGTTAGGGATAGATTTTCACTAGCAAGCAGTTTAATAGAAGCTAAGATAAGTTGTTAGCTGGAAGGGGTAGGGTTCTGCAAAAACAAGCAGTTTAACAGAAGCTAAGATGTTAGCTGGTGCATCTTGGACTCAGGTCCTAAAATAGATTTGGGACATTTTTCCATGGGATTCTTCATCAAGGAAATCAGATTCTAGTTCAGCCTGAAATGGTCTCATCAAGAATACAAGATGGAGGAACCTCTGCATTATCTTGCTCTGTTATGTTCCCCACTGGTTCTGAGCTTGAGTCAAATTGCTGATTTGTCCTGTTCTGGGAGAGCATAATTGATCCTAACGACTAGTAGCTTAGTTGGCCATACAGTTAAGGATGCAGGGGTCTCATCATTAGCCAGGTCAGAATAAAAATCAATGGTCTGTCTATTGCTGACAGTAAGGTGGTCAGCCATGGGGACCAGGTAAACAGAGACTGATATCAATTATCTGATCTATGTCTTCTTTCTTCCCTTTCTTTAAGGTTGTTTTTTCTGACCATAACAAGGTTTTCCCTAATTACCATCGATTGGTTGGCATAGAAACAGCAAGTTTCTCCTGAGGCCATGTGAAGTCCTTCCTGTTTCATAAAAAGGAGGCCTAGCCTCCGTCAGTTCTGTAGGACTACCTCTGTGAGGGAGTCAACTTTGACTCTCCAGCCTGGAAACAGAATTCTCCACGTGGCCAAGGTCTAAGTCTGTCTGGGAACTGAGTTCCCTAAAGTTCTGGTTCTCAACAATCAAGGCTGAGGTGCCTATGGCAGTTGCACCAGCCATTCCTGCCCATAGTAGGATTGGGACCAGAATCAGGGCCTGTTTGATTTTTGTTTAACACTGACTCAAGGCCA
>LZPO01046803.1:5411-20118 GCA_001675575.1 Neotoma lepida
TTGGGAGCTGGCAATCCACAAAGTCCAACTACAGGCATCTTAATAGTTCATTTCCACAAACCTCGTTCCCTAATGTCTGAAGTCTTTCAAAATGATTTGTCATTAATGGCACAAAGTTACTTCAGAGCGATGCAAGAATGTGCTCACACCTGCCTCTTACACATACCATCCTTAAGGACTCTGTCCAGAGGGAGGCAAATGGAAACCTGATAGGTTACACACCTCAGCGCCAGCCCTGCAGGGGAAATGGGACAAGTGCAGCCTGAGTAACTCTAACCCTTACAGGAGTGTGGCTGCAANAGTCCTTGTCAGAAACAGTAGTGACAAAGCCACCCAGCAGGTATGGTGGCTCACAGNTCATGCCNGG
Organism: Neotoma lepida; assembly: GCA_001675575.1. Classification (NCBI taxonomy): domain Eukaryota; kingdom Metazoa; phylum Chordata; class Mammalia; order Rodentia; family Cricetidae; genus Neotoma; species Neotoma lepida. The sequence goes on from LZPO01046803.1 coordinate 5,779, forward strand.
AATCTAACACTTGGGAGGCTNANCAGGAGGATTGCCACCAGCCTGAGGCCAGCCTAGGGACACTGCAAGTTCCAGACCAGTCTGGGCTATAGAGTAAGACCCAGTCTCAACCCCTCACCCCACAAAAGAAGTCAAACAGAAACANAAACNGGCCAGAAACGGTCTAGCCATGTTGGGTGGGTTGGACATGCCTATGATTTGCAGTACTTGGGAGGTAGAGGCAGGAGGATGCCTGGAGTGCAGTGAGTTTGAAACCACACTGGGCTTCATAGTGAGTTCCAACCAGCTAGGTAACATAGCAAGACTGTCTCAGGGCTGNAGAGATGGCTCAGTGGTTATGAGCACTTGCTGCTTTTGCAGAGGATCCAGGTATGGTTCCCAGCACCNACATGGAGTCTCACAACGGTCTGTAACTCAAGTTCCAGGAGATTTGACACCCTCTTCTGGCTTCCTCGGGCACTGCCCATAATACATGTAGGCAAAATACACACATACATAAAGATTTTTAAAGAAAAATGCTTAAACATTGATAAAACAATTCTCTTTCCTAGTGTATATATTACTGCACATATTACCCTTCAAAAACTGTTATAGGCCAGTGATGGGGGTTCAGGCCTTTAATTCCTGCACTCAGAAGACAGGCAGGCAGATCTAGCCTGGTCAACATAGTGAGTTCTAAGCCAGCCAGGGTGATATCCCGTCTCCAACAACAACAACAACAACAACAACAACAACAACAACAACAACAAACTGTTATTGTGGGCTGGTGGGATGACTCAGCAGGCAAATGTGCTTGAGGCCAACCTGACAGTCTGAGCTCCATCCCCAGATCCACATGGTGGAAAGAGAGAACCAATTCCTGCACTTTATTCTCTGACCTCCGCATGGACATTCCGGCACACAGCAGCCACCCCGCCACCAGCTGCACACTAAATACAGAGAAAAGCATTTCTAAAATCCTTTATTGTGCAATGTTTACCCGTGAGCATATAAAACAGACAAATGCTTAAGGAATTACAAAAGAAAAGAAAAAGAAGTTACAAAAGTGGGCAGGGCAGCCTTGTAAACNCCGCCAAGACCAGAACACGGGGCATCTCAAGTAAAGAAATTATACCAGGCTGGGGACGCTGTCAGCAAGAGAGGGAGGGACTCTTTTTGTTTGTTTGTTTGTTTTTTGTTTTTTGAGACAGGGTTTCTCTGTGTAGTTCTGGCTGTCCTAGAACTCACTCTGTAGACCAGGCTGGCCACTCACAGAGATCCACTTGCCTCTGCTTCCTGAGTGCTGGGGTTAAAGGTGTGCGCCACCACGCCTGACCGAGGAGGAACTCTTGTTTATAGCATTCAAAACACTCCAAGTTCTAGCCCTAGTACAAAAAAAAAATTTCTCCTTCCAGAAATGTGAGCAAAAAACCATCCCAGGACCCTCATGGAAGCATGTTCTGGAAGAGCAAGAGCAAACCGCTGACATCCCCAGCACCTACACACTGATGTCACCACATCTGCTTTGCACACCTGGGCTTAGTCCCCAGCTGGTGGAACAGTTTGGGAAGGATTAGGAGGTGTGGCCTTGTTGGAGGAGGTGTGTCCCTGGGAGTGGGCTTTGAGGTTTCAAAAGCCCGTGCCAGACTCAGTGTCTCTCTGTCTCACTATCTCTTCTCTCTCTGTCTTTCTACCTGGTGCCTGTGGATCAGGATGTAAAGCTCTCAGCTACTGCTCCAGCACCATGCCTGTCTGCTTCCTGTCATGTAATCATGGATTAATCTTCTGAAACTGTAAGCAAGACCCCAGTTAAATGTTTTCTTTTATTATAAGCGTTGCCTAGGTTATGATGTCTCTTCACAGCAACAGAACAGCGACTAAGATAGATGTCTAGGCAATGCCAAGAACTTGGCTTTTGCTTGGGGCTGGGGCTTCCTATTTAATTTCTTTCCGGCCCCTGTCCCCTTCAAAGAGAGTAAAGTCAACTGATTTAGGGGCTCCCCTCCCATCTCTCTCCTTTGAGTCAACAGAGAGGGCAACTGTAGGGGAGTTTCTCGGTCTGGCCTGGGCCCATGGTCCAGACAAATCTCTCCCACCCACGGTCCCAAAGCCACTTATAAAATAATTACTCAGAAGCTTATATATTAATTACAAACTGTTTGGTCTACGGCTCAGGCTTCTTGCTAACTAGCTCTTACATCTTAAATTAGCCCATTTCTATTAATCTATATATCCCCATGTGTCTCGTGGCTTTACCTATGTTTCGTTACATCTTGCTTCCCCAGGTGACTCTCAGCGTCTCCTCCGACCCCACCTTTCTCCTCCCTGTACCTCTGCTTGGATTTCCGACCTGCCTCTAAGCTGCCTTGCCATAGGCCAAAGCAACTTATTTATTAAGCAATGGTAGCAACACATATTCACAGCGTACAGAAAGACCACCCCACAGCAGCCAACAGCTATTCCCTTTAGAACGGTGGCCTTCAGTCTCNAAGTCAGANGCTGAGCCACTCTTAGGCACACAGGCATGGTGGCACCTGTCTGTGCCTCCCTCAGGTGAGTGCTGAGGCCTCTTCCGTGGGCCCTGGAGGGAGCTTGGCCTCAGGCTGNTGGCAAAGAGTAAGGGTCCTCCCCTCAAGAAGCCAGAAGACAGGGAAGAGAGGCTGGCTGAAAACTGCATAGAAGGTGTGCAGCCGCTGTGTCTGTGGCTCTAGGCTGTAGAAGGTGAGGCAGCCAGAGGTCAAATTCAAATCTATGCCCAGGAGACGTCCAGGCACCCCATGCAGACGCTGGGCCTTGCCATTGTGCCAGGCCTGGATACTGTCCTCCTGGATGCAGAGGCCCCAAGAGGAAGGTCCACGGCCGATGTTGTCCGTGTGGGTCCCCACCTTTCGGCGTGATAGTTTTGGGTAGGTGATGCCCAATGTCACAGAGTGATCAGAGGCACGTACCTCCCAGTAGTGTCGTCCAGTCTGAAAACTCTGGGTACACTGCACCTGCCACAGCTCGAAGCTGCCTGGCCTGGCTGAGCCCTGGGCCTGGAAGTGGTGTGTCACCTGCTGGTCCTTGTGGGACAAGTACAAGTACTGGTTGGCAGTGTCTGGGTCAAAGGTCAGATTGCGATAATCTATTGGAAAGAGTTGAACAGAAGTGGCAAAGGTGTCATTTCATTTTTTTTTCCCCTAGAGCATAGAGAGTTGCTGGGGCTCCATTTATGGACAGTTGAAATGTCTACTGGGCGTACTGTGGACAGAGCACCAGGCATATCATCCTAGGGAGAGTTGCTCATTGCTACCTCTGAGCTGGAATCTTCTACACGCCCCATTTTACAAGAGGGGAAACTGAGACTCGGAGAGTTAAGTTCACATAGTATTAAGTGGAAGAACTGTGATGGACCCCAGATCTGTGTGGTTAGAATCTGCCCTTTAACACTATGCTGGCCGCATCTGCCTCAGGATGGATGTGCACAAGGTGTGCAGAGGTGGAGCCTAGCCCAGGAAGGACCAGGGACAGGACAGTCAGAGCAGGTCCCTCACCCCACACATACACAGGCATATGCAAGTATACATATACTCTCAAATGCGTACACATGCACATGTACACACACAGGCATTGCACACAAAGGCGTACACATGCACATGCACACACACAGGCATTGCACACAAATGCGTACACATGCACATGCACACACACAGGCATTGCACACAAATGCGTACACATGCACATGCACACACACAGGCATTGCACACAAATGCGTACACATGCACATGTACACACACAGGCATTGGGTCTCCTTACTCTGCCAGAGTTTCTTCCTCACTGGACACATCGTGCTGGGGACTGGTGGCGGAGGACCCAAGGCCTCTAAAGAACAAAGCAGAATTAGGGGAGTGGGTGGGGATGATCCCTGACTCCTCCCTTCTACCCACTAGTGGGAGGGAGGGTAGGACCCAGAGGGCAAGGAGAAGTCAGCCTTACCCACAGGGCCAGCATGGGCAGCTTTGCCTGCCACCCTGGGAGGCTTCTCTTCAAGGAGGAGCTCACACAGTGGGCTAAGCACCTCATTCACGTTGTTCAGNTGCTGTTCTTCATCCCACTGCAGAGCGGTCAGTGGCCCAAGGGACTCTACAGGCTCAGAGAGCTGCTGTAATTCCTGCACCCCAGGGANAGTCAGTGAGTGGGGTGCAAGGCACAGAAGCAAGGCCCTAGCCCACCGCCCTGAGGTCTGGTACCTGGAAGAAGATGTAGTCGTCTACTTGTCCCAGGAGATCCTGGACGCTGTGGTCATACTGAGTCAGGGCCTCCAGGTGGCCAGTTAGCCGCTGTATCTCACTCAGAGCCTGGCCCAGAGCCTGCTTCTTAGCTACCTCTATGTTCCCCAGTGTCAAGGCCTGCAGCTTTTCCAGTGCCTGTAGCAGGCTGCTGAATCTGTTGGAGACCACTGAGGCCAGGGTGCAAGCTGAACTCTGTGTGGTCACAGGAGGAACCTCAGGGTGGCCAGTCTTGGCACTATGGCAAGGTAGGCCAAGTCCTCAGTCACCCACTGGCTTGAAGGGTGGGACACAGGGAGTCAGTCAGAGCCCTTGGAACTTCCTCCCTACTGGGGCCTGGTTTCTAGCTCAACTTCCCATTCCCTGCTGCTGGGAGGCATTTTTGAAGCATCTCAGGGACCAGATGGTAGGGCCCAGCATGAGGACTGTCTCTTATACACATCTAGATGTGTATAAGAGACAGCTGCATGGATACTGGGCATTCTCTTGCCACTCATGGTAGAATGCCCTGTTAAAATCCCAGAACTAGGTCAGCATCCCAGGGAGGCCTGGACAGGGACCTTTCCCTGCGTGGAGCAGGATGGTATATGAGGAATGCAGAAGTCTTGGGTTGAAGACCTGACTTCCGGTCCCGCTTATTGCAGGTTGAGTGACCTGAGCAGAGCTCCCATCCCACCTTTTCCAGTCCATAGCCCACCCCCCACCCCAGGCAACAAACGAGAGCAGTAACTCTGGCTTACAGAGTCTGGGGCAGAAAGGGAGATGGCCAGGGTCGCCTGAGCAGTAATCAGTTCAGCNAGTAAGAGCCCAAAGGGAAGACAGGACCCCTATTATTTGGTTGAGTTCTGTTTCCCTTGTGGACCAAAGGTGCTGTCACAGGAGCTAGAGACACCATGCTGGTGCTCTGAGCTGGTGCTTATGCCTGCCTAAGAGTCTCCTTACCTGCTTTTACTCCTTCCAACACCCTATCATCGTTGCTTTGAGGCAGGATCTCACTATATAGCCCTGGCTGGCCTGGAACTTGCTGTAGACCTTGAACTCAGCAGAGATCTGCCTGCTTCTGCCTCTAGAATGCTGGAATGAAAAGTCACCATCATGCCAGCTAATTATCTCTTTTTAATCTTACAAATAAAGGTTTTTATGTTTATGTAAGTATAGATAAATGGCTGAANGCCACGCTGCACGTGTGAAGGTCAGAGGGCAACCTTGGGTGTCTCAGCCCTTGCCTTCTACCTTGAGACAGGGTCTCTTGCCACTGTGTATGCCAGGCTAGCTGGCCCTTGAGCTTCTTGTGAGTCAATCCTCTCTCGTCTCAAACAAAATTTCGTCCCCCGGAGAATGAGCCATCTGGCTGAAGCAACCTCCCTGCCGCGGGCTCTTAACCTCCCTGCAAACCTTTGTGCCCAGCTTGGTCTCCTACACTTGTGACCAGCAGCTGTGTCTCATGCTTACTCTCAGGGGCTTCAGCAGCTCCAGGGCTCACCCTCCAAACTTCTGAAAGTCCCTTTCTTTCCAAAGCCACTCACTCCTTTGACCTCACCCTGGCCCTGTCACCAGCTCCAAAATGTCTTCCCAAGCATTCACCCTCATCTACCACTTCCCATCTCGCACTGTGCAAGTCCTCCACCAGCTGCCCTGCCCCTCCCTCCCTGTCCCTCAGGCTTCCCAGTCACCCTTCTGCCCATGTGCCATCACCCTGTGATTCTCTAGAACACACCTCTCTCCTTCTCCTCTGTCCCATCCCTGGTAACTTTAGCCTCACACCCCTGGCTGAGATGGCCATGGGCAAGGCCAATTTCATGGTTATTTTTGCCATCTAACCAAACCTCTCAGCAGCTTGGAGCACCTAGAGAACACACTCTCCCTCCTGTAATCCACCATGTCCCAGTCACTATCTCCATAGTTCTACCCTCCTGTAATCCACTGTGTCCCAGTCACTATCTCCATAGCTCTGTTAGGGTATATAATTGCAGGCAAGGCTTCCCTTACCCAACAAGTTTCTACTTCTTCCAGGGACCTATAATGACATCCAACTTTCTCCTTAGTGCCTGAAACTCCTCCCAGTTCTCAACAGCTGCCTGTCATTCCCCAATCCCTGAGTGCCCCACTGCATCCATACATCCTACATATCCCAAACGAAGCACACAGCAGCCCAACCACCCACAGAAGCCCCTCTCCATAGCTGTCCCTACCTTGTACCCATCTCCACAGGGCACTGGGCTTCCACTCCTCTCCTTTCTTTTGCTTTCCAGCTGTGACCCCCCCACCCCAGATCTCACCTCTTATCCCCCGAAATCGGATGGTATCATTGCCTTGTCTTGGGTTTGTTAAGGCCCTGCACATCCCTAGAGGAAGAGTCAACTCCTCACCACCACCACCCCGCTACTCATCATGGTCTGGTCCCCCATGACCNGGAAAGCCTGTTTGGAGGTCCTCAGGGACCTACCTCCTGCCATCATCTCAGTGAGTGGGCTAGCCTTTCAGCTCCTCGAACTCCGTCCCCACTCTGCTTTTTCTGGTTGGCACTTCCTCTCCCCTAAAGAGTCACCCAAAGATCACCTCTCTCTCCTCCTCTTGAGCAGGGTGGCCCTGCTGTCTCTAAAGAAGGAAACATTCAGGTTTTGCTGGGACACTATCTGACCCTCAGTCTCTGAAGGGCAGAAGGAAGAGATGATTGATTTGCTATACACAGCCCTTCTTCCATACTGTGCTGCGTGCACACTTACTGAATGCTGGCCGGGGTAGCAAATGGGTAGCCAGCCTTGGCCCAACACTCCGGCTCTACTTCATTCAGAGGATATGGGGAGGGCTGGGTGCCACATTCAGAATCACAGGCAGTCTGGGTTCATATGGGAACCGGCAGCCTCCTGTTGCAGCCCAAGCTCTGGCCGCGAGCAGTCCCCGCCTTCCGGAAGGCCCCATCCCGCACCTCGCGCACGCGGCGCTCCACGTCCAGCAGCGCCCGCTCGTGGTGGCGACACTCGTGCACTGTGCAAGCGCTGCACACGCAGAGGCCATCGGTGCGGCAGAAGAACTCGAGCGGCCTCCCGTGGCGCGGGCAGCGTTCGCTGTGGCCGGCGTCGGGTTCCGGGCGCGGGATGGCAGCGGGCTGCGCTTGCAGCGCCTGCAGCAAGGTGCTCAGTGTCACGTTGCGGCACAGCTTGGCGCCCTCGGGGAAGGGCTGGCGACACTCGGGGCACGTCTTCTCGCAGCAGCGCCATGAGTCTTGGATGCAGCCTCCGCAGAAGCTGTGCCCGCAAGGCAGCGTCACCGGGTCGCGGTAGCGACCCAGGCAGATGGAGCAAGCCAGATCCTCCTCTAGCAGCCGAGCGGCCATGGCGGAAGTGAGGCCAAGGGGCACAGACCTCTTAAAGGGACCAAGGCTACCGGTGCGACTGATGCGGAAGGGCGAAGGACAGCCCAGAAAGACACGACAGTGTGCGGAACATCACAGGCGCTGCCCTCGGTTGGCCCAGAACGTTCCTTGGCAGGGATCCCGGCTTCTGACGCGCTTGGAGCTGGGGTGCGGCTCCCATGGGTCCCACCCTGGCTCCTCCACGTTCTTTCTCAGTTCCTCCTGAGGATCTGGAACCCCACTGGGCCCAGGGCCATCTTGAGATATCTCTGGGGGTGTTTTCTTGGCCAGTNAATGGAACCCGAGTGAGACTCGTCCAGTATGGGGCTTGATAACACTTGGTAAATGCTCCTGACCCCCGGCCCCGTGTGTTTTTGCTGAAGCAGGAGGATTGTAGACACTGGGGTATCTCCCTTCTCTGGGAAATGTGTAATTTTGGTTCTTTTAAAACAATGATACGGAAATTTCTGGTCATTAAAACCCATTTAACCTTTTTTCAGAGATCCCTTATTCTTTGTTTTTTTTTCAAGGTAGGGTTTCTCTGTGTAGCCCTGGCTATCCCAGCACTCTGTAGACCAGGATGGGATCTGCCTGCCTCTGCCTCCGGAAGGTGTGCACCACCACCACAGCCAGCTGAGGCCCGGTCTTCTTTATCTGATGAGGTCTCCCTATTGCAGCCCCTTGTGGCCTCTTAAATCTTTCCCAGCTACCTGAACTTGTCCCTCTTCAAAGGCTCCTCTAAGCTACCAGCTCAACCTTTGCTGGGTGAGTTCCTGGTCTCCCAGCTGCTTTTGCACCCCATTTCATAGGGTAACCATCATTTCCTCTACAGCTGAGCAGAGCGGGTAGGGGGTCCCAGGGCCTCCCTGGGCAACAGGAATCAGAGCTGACATCTTTCTAACCAAGTAGGTAGACCTGACTTGCTGCTAGACCTTCTCCTTTAGAGCCAGAAAGACATCTAGCCACACNGTGGGGTTTAGAGGCCTTGGCTGGAGCTGAAATTACGCTAAGGTCCCCAACAAGCTGTTGCTAGGTCTGACAGGGAGTGTCCCCAGCCCAGGGGCAGGAGTGCTCCATGAAGAGGTTCTGATGCCCAGGGCTCTCTTTCACAAAACTTACAGGACAGGTAAAGCTTCACTTCTGTGNACCTCCAGCTCCCGGCTGCAGGGTGCCCTCTTCTCACCCATGGGGCACTACAGCTTCACTAGAGGGGTTCTGGTGCCCACAAGTGTACACATATTGGCATGAGGAAAAATTACTTTATTTACACACAATCGAAGCACCTTCCAGCAAGCCCCTGGGCCTGATGGGAGAGGCCCTGCAAGGAACTGTCTCAGACAGGGCTCCAGATGGCTTGGTTCTCCTGAGGTGTGACCTTCCGGCTGTGCCAGCTCACCCTCTGAGATGAGTGAATTCTGCCTCTCAGTAGATTCCATAGGTGGGCTCATGACTGTCCCTGTATCGGTCCAGATAGCGTAGGGGCTGCTGGTGAGGGAAGCGCTTCTGTTTGGGGTGGTAAGGGGGTGGTCGCACAAATTCAAACACTGGTTCCCGCATGTCTACAAGAAAAGTAAAGGAACAGGAGTGAACTCGTGCCAGGAACTGCCCACCTTGGCATGCAAAATCAAGGCAGGGGAAGCTTTTGCCTCCAGGCCTGCCAGACCACCAAGCCCTAAAANGCCCTTACCTAAAAGCTGATGGAAGGTGTGGGTGACTGAGTCATCCCAGCGGCACTGGAAGAAAGCAAGGCCGGCTGGAGTCATGGCTTCCTGGTGTTTCTTGTAGAAATCAAAAGTGCGGAAGGTCCGCTGGGCCAGCTGGTAGCTGTGACAAGATGGGCAGCATCTGAGAGTGGGAGGGAGCACTACAGGANATCCTGGGAAGCCCCTGGAGTCCACCCAGCATGCCGAACTCCTGCCAATCTCATATACCAAGAGGAGGAAGAAGCAAGAGCCACCATCCCAGAGAGCTGGCTTGGGGCTCNGGGTCCAAGTAGGGGTGTAGATTACCAGGGTGAGGGTCGGGTGTCCTCAGAGAAGTTGATTGGCTTGTCCTGCTTGAAGAGCAAGAAGGCAAAGCGGTGGAAGCCAGAGCCTCGAGCAGGGAAGGGAGGGAGGTAGGGACATGTCTCCTGTCCTTCAGCCACCCTGTTGCTTGGGATGTTGGTCCTGGTAGGAAGAAAGTACCCATTAACTACCAGGCCAGTGAGGTGGCAGGAGAATCTACAGTATTACACCCTAGGGGCCAGACCCTGAACAGTCTCTAGCATGCTGACCTCCAGGACCTCAGGGACATGTTGCAAACATTATTAGGGAGCACAAGTGGTTCAGAAATCAGAGGGGCTGGAGAGATGGCTCAATGGTTAAGAGAACTGACTGCTTTGCCAGGGAACTCAGGTTCGATTTCCAGTACCGACATGGAGGCTCACAACCATCTGTAACTCCCAGGGAATCCAAAGCCAGAGGCATCAGGCATGCATGTGGTGCACATAAAAAATGCTGCACAGTGTGGTGGCGCACGCCTTTAATCCCAGTATTCAGGAGGCAGAGGCAGGTGAATCTGTATGAGTTCAAGGCCAGCCTGGTCTACAGAATAGCCAAGGCTACACAGAGAAACCCTGTCTTGAAAAAACAAAATAATTATAAATAAAGAAATCGCTCACACACATCAAATAATAAAATTAATAAATCTAAAAAAATAAAAGACTGGGCTTGGAGTCTTCTGCAAAAAGCAAAACAAAACTAAACAAAAACAACACCACAGCACTGACAAAATGAAGCAGCTGGTTCATTCAGGGAATAGGAACCAGGGTGTCTGCCCATCATTTAGGTCAGGAAGCCACACCATCTTTGGGCAGCTTTTCTTTCCATGCCCCAGGGTCATGTCAGGCAGTTTCCCAGCCTGATGCTGTGGTAGCCACTGTACCCGTGCCCAGCCACAATCCTCCAGAGAGCCCTGCTAAACAGGTTGATAACTACAGTTGGGGGGCAGTGGCAGGCAAGGCAGAAGCCAGCTTCCCAGTTAATGGTTTCAGTTACAGAGGAATGCCAAAGCTCAGGGCACCTGCATGATCTCTGCCCCTGGCCTGTGCTCAAAGCTGAAGCCACCAAGGAACAAAAAAGGGGGGCAGCCCAACACGGACTGCTCAGGGCAGAAACACCCATGGGCTGAGTGTTTGGAGAGCTGCTGCCATGATGAGCTGCTCCTGGTCCTTTTCTCCACTGACTGTCACAGCACTCCCTGGGTAGGTAAAGCACATGGCAACANCACCAGTTTCACAGGACAGAAAATAGCTCAGAGCAATTAAGGTGCTCGTGAGGCACTTTATTTATTTTGAGAAAGGGTCTNGTTACATAATGTCAAACTCACAGAGATCTGCTTGCCTGTGCTTCCAGGGTGCTAGGATTCAAGGCTTGTGTCACCACACCTGGCTTCTGCCATTTTCTCCTGTACTTGTGTTAATAAGTACATACTTAAATCCCAGGGCCAACATTTCCAGGGCCTCCTGNAATCCCCTCNCTGGCTTCCCACCCAGATACTCACAGCAGCCAATGAACATACTCGGCATCTGGCTCCAGCAGGTGTCCATCTGCACAGAAACACACAGAGAGACCCTCCTTTCAAAGGAGGGCTGGAGTGTGCCACCTGCCCAGATCCCCAGGTTCTTAGCTCAGGGGAGGGAGGCTGGAGGNCAGATGGCCCCTGACACCTACCCAAGTTGGTAAGTAGTAGTGTCCACAAGGAATCCTTGTCTGCCTCATAGGTCACCTCTGGGGCCTGGGAAGCCTAGCAGGGAGAGATCAAGGGAGCACTCACCCTCACCAGGCTACAGTTCCTCTGTAGAGGGCGGGAGCTTGCGGGGCCCTGGAGAAGGGAGGGCCCACGCTGACTCAAACCAGGACCCCTGACAGCTCCTCAGACACCGATAGGGAAAGAGTTCATCCCGAGAGCTGAACTATAAAGACCATGTGCCAAGAGACATGGAAGCCACTCCAAAGACAGTGGCTGCTCACAGAACAGGCACAGATGGCACTTCTCTTTGTCTTATTTCTGTGACTTTCATGATGTTTATTTCCAGGAAATCAAGGACACGGAGTGACAAAACTTCAAACCTAGACATGTGATGCCNCGATGCGTGTGCCCATGCACACACAGAGCNNGGNGCACCTATTACCTCGGTTGGAGTCACTTCATTGCCATGATACACTGGAATCAGGTCCTCTTCTCCCACAGCGTAAGCCACATGAAGGGGGACCCTGGGCACAAAAGTGGCACCGTGGAACAGGTCTTGGTAGAGGCCATAATACTCGGCCAGACGCTGCTTGTGGTAGGGACCGCAGGTCCTCTCCCATTCGGCCCGCACTGCCTCCAGTGGGATGCTGGCTGGGGAGGAACAGTCCAGTTTGGATACAGAGGGGAGTGTGCCCCTGGGGCCCCTCTTCTGGGAGGCTCACCTGTGCGGAGGCGGGCTGCCCGCTCTTCTTCCACGTTGGCTCGAAGCTCCCTTATAAAGTGTTTCCGCTCCTGTAGCTGCTGAGTCCGAATGACCCGGGATGGGGGCAGTCCAATGTCAATTTTGTCTTTGGGATCTGGAGAAGTAAAACGTGTTGGGATAAGCAGGACCAAATCTTTAAATTTGAGTGTGTGTGTGTGTGTGTTGGTTCATATAGAAGCCAGAGGTTGTCTTGGAGTGTCTTGCTCCACTGCCCTCCATTTTTTTTTTTTTTTTTTTTTTCACTCTATGTAACCCTTGTTGTCCTGGAACTCGCTTTGTAGACCAGGCTGGCCTTGAAGTCACAGAGATCTCCTCTGCCTCCCAAGTGCAAGATTAAAGGTGTACACCACCATGCCCAGCGTTTTTTTTTTTGTTTGTTTGTTTTGTTTTTTCGAGACAAGGTTTCTCTGTGTAGCTTTGGCGCCTTTCCTGGAACTCACTCCTGCCTCTGCCTCCCAAGTGCTGGGATTAAAAGTGTGCGCCACCACCGCCTGGCTCCATTTTTTTGTTTTCTGAGACGGAGTCTTCCATTGAACCTGGAGCTTGATGACGGACTAGACTAGCTGGCCAGTGAACTCCAGAGATCTGTCTGTTAGGCGACCCTCAGGACTGGGGTTAGAAGCAGACCCTNTACTGGCTTCTATGTGGGTANANGAGATCCTACCNCAGGCCCTCATGCTTTGAGGGTGGGGTAGGTGAAAGCAGACACTTGACTGACTGGTCCATCTCCCTGACCCAGAATCAAAGCCCTTTGTTAAGCAGCCTGTCTTTATCTAGTCCCCTTGCTCTGCTACTCCAGATCTTGATGGAACAATCCCTGTGACCCACAGAGCTAACCCATGCAGTCTGCTTCCCAGACCCAAACAGGGCTCAGCTAGTAAGAAAATCAGCTAGAAGGTAAAACTATGGCTCCTGATCCCTGGACTAGGTCACGATGTCTTGTTCAGGTCATGGGACTCCGTGTTTGAGGCCAGTCTAGATTACAGAGTTTATTCCAGGCCATCCTACACTTCAAGACCCTGTCTCAAAATAAAAGTAACACATACTAAGAGTTAATTCTTTAAGGCTGGGTCCCTAAGTCACTTTTCCCAGGTTTTAATTTCACTTAGCAAATTACCCACACAGTGTCATGCACTGTGTGTGGGTGCAAGGACCCAATGACGGGCAAGACAGGCAAGATTCTGTGCTCAGGGTGCTCTGTGCTCAGAGTCCCTGTGGGGAGGCTGAAGGGCAGGACACGGTGTGGCAGAGTATTTTAGGAACACTGAGGGGTGTTTCAACACGAAACAGGGGCAGAGTTGTCAGGAAAGGACTTCAGTCCCAAAAGATGTGCAAACTATTGGGGCTTAATGGCAAACCGTGGCCTCAGGAGTGCAAACAGGTCATCCCGGGAGCACACAGGGGCCAAGGCTGGGGGAGTCCAGCCCAGGCTCCGAGGCCGTCGCCCCCGCACCTGTCTCCTTCACGAAATACTCCCGGTAGGTCCGCCACCAGTGCGGGGCCCGCGCCTCCTGCTCCGCCCGGCGGCGGTACCGCTCGAAGCTCCGGTACTTCTCCAGCCGCTCCAGGTTGCTCACGTCGATGTCCTCGTTGGGCATAGGCCCGAGAGGAGGTGTCCGGCGGCTGAGGGANGCTGAGGGCAGAGACCGGGGTGTCACGCCGGCGCCAGGCTCCCGCTGAAGCCCAGGGCTGGAGCTACAGGAGCCCAAGAGCTCCCTAACCCCACACCACTCACCCGAGGTGCTGAAGCCCCGGCATCTCCCACTAGCGAACAACGCCGCACGCCACCAGGGCGCCGCCATCTTCCCCTCGGGTCGCCAAAGACGCCGGTAGGACCCAGGCAGAGGTGGCCAGAGAGAAGCCTGCGCGCCCGCGGGAGGCTCCGCCCCGCCCCTCGGCAGGCTCCGCCCCGCCCCTCGGCAGGCTCCGCCCCGCGGACTCAATCTCCAAACTCCATTCCGAAAGCTCCGGGACCTTTGTTCTGGGGGCGAAGGCTACAAGCTGCGCCGGGGCTGAGAGCTGCCACCAGGCGGCAGCACATACGTGTAGCTCCGAGAACAACTTACGGGTTCTGACCCCGGGGATTTCTCTCAAATTCCTCTTCCCATGACACAGGGATTGACGAGGAAGATTCTGGAATCAGAGTTGGGAATAAAACAGGTAATAATAGTGCTCACTTCATAGGTCTGTTAGGAGGATTTGCACGCTGGTGTTGTATCTTATCTCTTGATCACCTCCAGTTT
>LZPO01046803.1:21098-37510 GCA_001675575.1 Neotoma lepida
GAAGGCATCCTGCAGTTTGCTAGAAGGTCTCACTTGCTGTTTTAGCCTTTTGTTTCTGAATCCTTGTATATGAGCCTCTCTAAGCTCTCTTCTCTGCTCTTGTACTGCTGAAGACACACGGGGTCTCCAGGAATGTGTGGAGGCTCACTGCTCAACCAGGTAGCCTGTTTTTCACTCTCATTCTCCCTGTCTGGGAAGCTCTGAAAAGAGAGGCTTGGATTTCAACTGTTTGAGAGGCCTAGCATGGATCCACACATGTCCTGACTGGAAGCAACAGCCCCAACAATATTAATTTTAAATGAGTTAGGGTTTTGCTATGTATCCCTACCTACCTTGGCACTTATTTTACAGTCTGACTAGCCGTGAACTCAGGGCAATCCTCCCCTCCCCACCCCAGACAGGGTTTCTCTGTGTAGCCCTGGCTGTCCTGGAACTCACTCTGTAGACCAGGCTGGCCTCGAACTCACAGAGATCCGCCTGCCTCTGCCTCCCAAGTGCTGGGATTAAAGGCGTGTGTCACCACCACCCNGCTTCATAACAATTCTTTTATCCCAGGCTCCTTAATGCTGGGATTACAGGCATGTGGGCACTGTTCATCTGAATGATGCCACTGCTGTGTCACATAAGTCAGAGATTTGGGTTCCTCTTCACATCTTCCTTTCTGATGCATGTTCAGGTCCCTAGGAGCACTTTTCTGTGCCACCTTGCTGNTATGTCAGGTGCAGCTCTGCCCTCTGTCCCTGTCCCATGCACTGCAGTCTTCTGATACCCACCCACCCTATCCTCACTCCTGCCCCCTCTTGTCTAGTTTTGTAGCTCACGGCCACAATGGATTTCCAAATATGTGAATGTGGGGCGAGAGATGGTTCAGCTGTTGGGTAAGAGTGCATGCTGTTCTTCCAGAAGACCTGAGTTTGGTTCCAGCATCCACATTGGTAGCTCCCAGCTGCCTGTAGGGGATCCAATGTCTTCTTCCGGTCCCCCTGGGCACCCACATACATATGGAACACAAACACACACACACACACACATTTTGGAAATGAAAATGTACTTCATAACGCTTTAGTGAGTACTGATTGCTCTAATAAGCTCAAACTTTTCAAGATTTTATGTTCATGAGNGTTTTGCCTGATTGTATGTCTACACACCATGTGTGTGCTTAATGCCACAAGGGCCAACAGAGGGCATTGGATGTCCTGGAATGGGAGATGCAGAGGGTTGTGAACTGTCATGTGGGTGCTGGGAATGGAAGTGAGGACCTCTGTAAGAGCAGCAAGTGCTCTTAACCATAGAGCCATCTCTTTTTTATTCTTTTTATGAGACAAAGTCTTTCAGTGTAGCCCAGACTGTCTTAGAGCTCACAANCCTACAAGTCAGTCTCCTGNGTGNTGAGATTACAGATGTCTACCACCATAGCCAGCCAAGTTCAGACTCTTGAACAAGGTAACACAAGGCTGGCTTCACCTGCTCCCTAATTCTAAGCTTCATTGCTCAGGAAGACAAAGGTTTTGGGGACTCTTTGTAGTGCCTTCCTTCCCATGCACTGGAAGTTACAACTTTCACTTCAGGTGATGGCAAACAAAAATGCAAGATGGCCCCGTAAATGCCAGCTGACTGCTCATCTTTAGACCCACAACTCTTCATACAAGTTTGANTCTGGACTGCTTGTGTGTTGAGAGGACTGAGTTCCAGGCTTCTTCAGTCCTTATGGGCACCAGCTACAGAATCGGTCCTGTGTGTCACATCCTCCTCCCCTAGGGGGCGCATCGGGAAGGAGACATGGTTGATAGCTGGGACTTCAGAGAGTTGGCCTGGGCAAAACTTAAGCCCAGGCCCTGCTACTTGTCCCTTTGTGCAGGGTTTGCAATCCCCAAGTNTCCTCTTCCACCCCTGAGGCAGAGGTGGTGAATTACTCACTCCAGGTAATCCTGAAAGACTGCGGGTGCCAGAGGAAAGGGTATAAGGTCACAGAAACCTGGGCCTGGCCACTTTCGGTCAGCTTTCTGNAGAAGCACCTGCCTGTTCTGTGGCCTGTGTTTTGCAGCAAATAGCAGGAGCATAAAGCAAACATTGTATTTCATTTTCTGTTTTTTTTGAGAAAGGTAGCCCTGGCTGTTCTGGAACTCACTCTGTAGATCAGTGTGGCCTCNATCTCAGAGATATGCCTGCCTCTACCTCCTGAATGCTGGAATTAAAGGTGTGCACCAGCACTTATTCTGTAGTCCAGCTGACCTGGCTTGGAACATTCTGTAGCTCAGACTTGTCTCAAACTTGAGGCAATCTCACTTGCTCAGCCACTTGAGAGCAGAGATTACACATGTGAGTCCCCACAACTGGCCAGGGCAAACATTTTCTAACTAAGGACACATTCCAATGGGCACTGGAAACTCTAAGGAGCCAGACAACAGGAACATAGTGGATGGGCTCTGAGGGCAACTCAGGGGAAGAACATTTGCCTACCAGGTGTGCACCCCAGGTGTGATCTCCAGCAATGCAAAACCAAAACAGAACCCCAAAGAATAGAGCAGTTTAATGGGTCTGAGACCAAGACTGCAAATGGTTGGCTAGAGAATTAGGCTCCTTTGGAATGGTTCTGGAGAGCAGAGGCGGGCTCTGCTCCATCCTCTCATGCATTGCTCCTCTGCCCACCTGCTCCTATGGACATACCCTCTCAGGTAGAAAGCAAGGAGCGCTCCTGAATGGAAGCTGCTGTAGGAGCAACTGCAGTTTCTTTCCGAGTCCTTCTGTCCTAGGTCTGCTGGATCATTTGCCCTCTTCTGCCCTTCTCCTGATACCCTACGAAAAGGTCTTAGCACACTAGAGAGTGGAGGAGCAGCAGCAGCTCAGCTGTGTGGCCCCTCACAGACCCCAGTGCTACCTCTACCTCATTTCCAGGCAGAGACTCCAGCTCTCAACATCTTCCTTCCTCTTCTGCTTCCCCATACACCCTCTGTGGTCCACAGCTCCCCATCCCACCTCTGGTAGGGGCTTGGATGGGGAGGAAGAAGCTGGTGTTCAAGATGANTTAGCTGGTCACNGGGAAGTAATGGGAACGAGACGGGGATATGTGCAAGCAGCCTGAGAGTGGGGATAAGTGCTGAATGAATCCCAGAAACATCACATGAGAAGCTATCTGGGTACGGTGCCCTCCAGCACAATGCCATCCCTGTCCTTGGCCAGGCCTCCCACTCATTCAGCTCGGAGGCCTTTCTCCCCATTTGGGAGGGGACCTCTCAGTCTGAAAAGTAAAAGGCTGTTCATGGTGTCCCACTCTACTGCCCTGAGAAAAGCCCAGGCATAAGGATCCCACTGGCTGCCCTGCAGAAGAGGGTGATGAGCTGGGGCCTTANTAGGGGACAAGAGTGGGCGATTGGTGGTAACACGGCCTTGCTGTCATTGCCCTTGGGAGAAGGGACCAGCTGCCTTTCAGCTGCAGGTTGTAGTGCTGGGAAGAACACAGAGATACCCTGTCCACACAAAAAGTTGTAATCAGACTCTGGGTAGTGCGCCACCTTCCTGGGAACCTCTTCCATGGAGGTGGGAGCTAGTCAGCAGTGGGAGCGTGCTGGGGCCAGATGCTTGCTGAGGAGGCGGTGGGTATTTTCAGGCAGAATGGTATGCCATATTGTAGGGAGCTTTCTTCAGAGTTTCCAGGAAGAACTGTTCATTCTCCAGGAAGTCGTGGTCCTGTGAGGCGGATTCAGATGAATGCTCACACTTCTGTGCACTGACAGGGACTCCTGACTCTGGCGGAGCCAGCCTGTACTTGGGAACCCCCTTCACCTACTCCCNGGCACTGGGAAGCAGTGGGGGGTATGTGGGAGCTCAAGCATGGAGTGAGACAGGCCATGATGTCAGTCCTGGCAAGGTCTTGAGAACCTTGGAACTTATTAGCAATGACCTCATGTCTCTANGCCACAGTGTCTTCATCTACAAACTGGAGCTAAGACTGTCTCATAGCTGGGCGTGCTGGCTCACACCTATAATCCCAGCACTTGGAAGGAGGACTGCATGCAAATCCAAGGCCAGCCTGGGCTACAGAGCAAGATCCCATCTCAACAAAACAAGCAAAGAAAAACCAAAAAGGAAGAAAAAGGCTAAAGCTATGGCTCAGTGGTAGTCATACACACATCTCCCTTCATGTAGGGCTGTGAGAAAAGAAAGTTTATGATGCACATGTAGTCTTCAACTTGGAGCACAGCATGTAGGACATGCTCCTTGAGTGACGGCTATTGTCACAAGTTATTTGCAGTTTAAGGGGTTATTGCCAACCTTTTATGCCTAGAACAGGTCTTAGAAGCTGTGTAGGCAGTTTGCCTTCTGTCTTCTTTTTTTTTCCTGGCAGGATTCACTGTGTAGTCCTGGCTGTCCTAGAACTTGCTCTGTAGACCAGGCTGGCCTTGAACTCACAGAGATCCACCTGCCTCTGCCCCCCCCAAGTGCTAGGATTAAAGGTGTATGCCACCACTGACTGGCTCAAAGCTAATTTTTAACAGGAGGTATTACTGGGGATTGAACCAGGGCCCTGTACAAGTTAGAGAAGTATTCTACCATTTAACATATCCCCAGTCGTAGCTGTCTATTCTTCCCCTTTATGAGCAGGGGCCAGCCCTCCTTGGGGTCTTGGAGGGACTGTTTGTTATGAATGTAAATGTGAGAACCTGGGCCCAGCGGATACTTACCTGTTCTGCTGTATGCTTCAGCAGCAGCAGCTTGGCAAGAAGGTGTGTAGGCACTGGGGCAGCAGGTATCTGGCTACACTGAGGAGCGGTGGGAGCAGAGGCCTGGACGGCTGAGAAGAAAGGCAGGAGCCAATGTCAGGGGGAATACTGAGGGACCTGGCTTTTTTTCTGCAAGACCCGTACTCACACGGCCTATGGCAAGTCCTGGCCCAATGCTCTGGGACTCTTCCAGAAAACCCAGGTTCCAGTCATAGCCCCCGCATGGCAGCTCCCAACCATCTGTAATTCCAGTTCTAGAGGATCCGATGTCTTCCCCTGGCCTCTGTGGGCACCAGGCACAGAATACCCCACACAACATCTTTTAAAAAGGACAAGGCAGACTGTGCTGGAACAGGACACCTGGTGACGTCCTGTGGGCTCTATGAATGGTGCATGACCCACACACTAAACAACAAGGAAAGAAGCAGCCTTGGAGCCTGTGGTAGCAGAANACACCTACAATCCCAGCATGGGGTGGCAGAGGCAGGAGGATTACTCTGAGTTCAAGGCCTGGTCTACAAGGTAAGATTCCAAAGAAACAAAAAGAAATAACAACAAAAAGGTATGGTGACTCACTAAAACAAGCACTCAGGAGACACAGGCAGGAGAATTTCTGTGACTGTGACTTCAAGGCCAGCCTGGTCTACATAGTGAGTTCCAGGGGAGCCAGGGCTACATAGTGAGACTCTGTCTCAAAACAAAAACAAAAACAAAAAAACTCCCGTCACGAAGCTGGTGGCATACACCTTTTATCCCAGCACTTGGGAGGCAGAGGCAGACGGATCTCTGTGAGTTGGAGGCCAGCCTGGTCTACAGAGCAAATTCCAGGACAGCCACGGCTACACAAAGAAACCTTGTCTTGAAAAACAAAACCAAACCAAACAAACAAAAAGAAAACAACAAAAGGGGGTGGGGCTAGAGAGGTAGCTCTATAGCTCAACAGCTGACACACCTGTAATCTAGCATCCAGGACACTGAGGCAGGAGAATCTCAGTCTGAACCCAGTCTGAGCTATAAAGCAAGACCTTGTCATCGAATACATAGCTTCAAGCAGCCCCTGACTTGAGTAGCTGGAGGAAGTCCTACTACCTTTTTCTCCAGGCTGTGTCCCATCCTCCCGGAGTCACTTACCATCCAGGATGGACGCTGCTGGGCCCTGAACTGCAGAGGGCAGCCCTGGAAGGCTGGAAGGCACTTCCTGTCGCACACGGTCCAGCTGTAGCCTCTGCTGAGCCAGGCTCAGATGCTCCTGTGCCCAACCCCAAAGAGATGGACTCAGTGAGGAGGACAGGCAGGTGGGCCTGAGGGACAGGAGAGTGGGGATTGGAATCTTGCCTGGTGCATACGCTGCTCCTGCTGCCGCAGCCATTCCTGCTGCCGCTGCACTGTCTGCAGCCGGCCCTGCTGCTCAGACAGCATCTGCTGGGCCTCCTGTAGGGCCTGCTCACCCTCCTCATACTTCTTGGAGGCTACCTGTAGGGAGGTCACTGAATCAGAGCTGGCTAGATTCAAATAGGGGCTCATACCACAGNCCTTCCAAGGCACACCTTGCTCATGTGTTCCACCTCCTGTGCACGGGCCTGGAGGCGCAGGCTGGCTTTGTGTAACCTGTCCTTCTCCAGCCGAANCTCCTGGCGCTCTCTCTCCAAAGCCTCCCTCTCAGCAGCGAGCTTCTCTTCTTTGGCCCGGAGCTCACAGGCCCTAACTGTCAGCTCTGCCTGCTCCTGAGAAGGTGGAATCATTGCTGTGGTCACCTATCCAGAGCTACACCAGGCTCTGTACAGCCCTTGGGGGTCCCTTTTTCCCCCTGCCTCTGGCAGTGGGCAGCAGAGCAAGGGGCTTCTTAGACATGGACCAGAGAGGCCTGGAGGCCAAGCTTGGGGACTCCCACACAGTCCACACAAATTCAGTGTGTCNAGTGTCTCCGAATATCAGTTTCCTCACTTAAATATCTGAGTCAAAGGAATCAAAGAAGACAAATATGCATAGTGCCTCAGAAAAGGCAAGTTACCCGAGGTGCTGACTGCTGTTCCAAATTCTTGCTATGTCTAGCTGTGCTCTTATTTCCTAGGCCTGGGATCTTTTGCACACAGCTGGGAGGCCAGGGCCACCGAGGCTCTGAGCCCTACCTTGGTCAGGCTGATGATGGTGCCCTCCCGCTGGGAGTCCGCATGCATCGCCCTCTCAGCCTCGCGTTCGGCCCGTTCCTTACTCAGCTTCTGCTGTGTGAAATACTCGGCCCACTCTGCTGCCAGGCGCCGGCGCTCCTCCCCACACTTATTCATGACTGACTTTTGCTCCTCCAGCAAGGCACTCTGTGTGGGGGCAGTGAGGGTAGTGTGAGTGTCCTTAGGCATAAATGGTGGGGTCAGCAGCTGGGTATGGAGCTGGACTCACCTTGGCTCTCTCCAGNTCCTCCCTCTCCATGGAGATCTGCTGGACCATGAGCTTCCTCTGCTCCTCTAGGGTGCGCTGTGCAGACTCTGCCTTGGACTTCTCAGCNGCTACCCGCCAGCGTTCCTGCAAGGCCCAGGGCAGGGCTGAGGGTTGGCTCCCCACTCTGGGAGCAGGCCAGGCTGTTCCAGAGGAGCTGGGCAAATCTGCCTTCTTCCAGGCTAAGTCATTTCCAAAGAAACACATAGTGACAGGTGCTTGGGAAGTACTGCCCAAGTCCAGCTCCTGCAGTTCTGAATTAGGAGGCTCCAGTACTCAGGTCAAACTGCACCACAGGGAAGGTTCACGAGTGCCCTGCCCTGAACCGCCAGATCTGGCCCATTACCTATCAGTCACACATGCTAGGAACCCACAGTTTCTGCAAGCATAAGAAGTTCAGCAAGTTTAGTCTTCCTTAAAGACTAAAGCTTAGGGGCTAAAGCTCAGCAGTTAAGAGCACTGCCTGCTCTTCCAGGGGACTGGTCAGTTCCCAGTACCCCACAGCAGCTCACAACCATCTCTAACTCCAGCTCCAGAGGATATGACGTTCTGTTCTGGCCTCCAAAGGCAAAACACCCATACATATTAAAAACAAAACAAAACAAGACTGACGCTCACTTTACTTTCATCTATGAATGACATAGAGGGTTCAAACACATTTGTCACATGATAGGGTTAAATAACATTTAGTAGGCAAGAGTATCCATTCCAATGTCACACATATCAGCTGATGTGACAGATCTGAGTGACAAGAGGGAGGGGGAATTATAGTGATGGTGAGGGACTCTGCGGCATGGCCCTGGGGCTGGTAGCTGAAGAGCAGGTGCTGGGTGGCCCAGCGCAGGGTTGAAGACNGAAGCAGGAAGAGAGGGGAAGAACAGGTCTTGGCCACTGCCTGCTTGAGTGGAGGTCAGAGAATGGCTGGTCATGGGTTTGGCCTGTTGGCTAGGATCAAATACAGAGTGGCTGAGCTCATCACAAGTGGCCCTGGAGTGCAGACATCCTGTACATCAGGACAGACTCACCTGTTCCAGGAGCCGGCTCTGTTCACTCAGGCGCACCTCCATCTTCCCAATGACCTCCTGGAGCCGGCCACGCTCTTCCTCCATGTCTCGCTGTTGCCGGCCCAGCCGCTCCTGCAGAGCTGGGGCAACACACAGGGTGCTCACTGACTGCTTTCCTTCCTAACAAGGGGGTCTGTTACAGAGAGGGGCTACCTCGCAGCTGCTCATCTTGCTGCCGGATCCCCAACTCTCGTTCCTGTGAGGTGGTGAGGTGTGAGGCTTCCACCCGGGAGGACAGCACATTCAAGCTGCTGGAAAATTTCTCCATCTGCTCAATGATGCCGTTCAGAGACCTGAGGGATTGATTATCAGGGCATCTCATTCTGGGGACACCCAGGACACCCAGGCCTAACTAATCCCTTGGGGAAACAGTACCAGGCAGCACACATACCGNGTATGGGAGGTGGCACTGGTGACAGCATCAATCTCTTGGTCCTTCAGCATCCTCAACCTCTGTAGTTGGTGCTCATGGTCCTTGCGCATCTCCAGGATGGATGCCCTGAGGGGATGGCAGCAGAGGCAAAGAAGGCCAAGGGCCACTGTGAGCAGGACCACACAGACAGATGACACCAGAGAACACGAAAGGAACATGCCTCTGAGTACTATCTCCTCCTCTTCCAGGCATCGCCTCAGTGCCTCAGTTTCCCTGGCTCTTCTGTCTCATCTCTCTTGCTGCTTCCATGCCACATGCACATGCACCCTGCTGCTCGGTGCAGGAGGAAGCTATGTGCCTAGACCTCTGTGCTGGCCCATGGGCTGCTCTGTCCTCCAGAGCCTTTGCTTGTCTTTTCTTAGTTCCATTCTCATCCAGAAAGGTTCAATGCGTGACTTCCCAGACCCGCCCATGCCAGCAGAGTGGGTGGAACCCCACCCATGAGGGGCAATGGATTGGTGTGTTCAGCCTTGAGCCTTCATCTCAACAGGCTGAAGAGAAGGGCAAGTTTATGCAAANGCTGCAGAGCCACACTGTGGTCTCCTGGGCACTGCTGTCAGCCAGCCAGTCCTCACAAGCCTCCTCCCCAGCTCCCTGACCCATCTTCTTGCCAGTCCTTGCAATGCCACTCCCCAGCCTCTTGCCCTTACTGCTGCAGCTCCCGAAGCCGTGCCACCTCCTGGTCCTTCTCCTGTGCAGCCATGGCCAAGTACCGCTGGTGCTGGGCTATGAGCTCAGACCTTGCCTGTTCAGCTTCCCGGCAGTATGATGCATGCTGAGCTGACAAAGCCTCCTTCTCTCTGCGGAGCTGCTCCTCCCGCTGCTGGTAGGATGCCTCTAGCACCTTGACATGGCTTCTGTCAACAGAACACCCACCTAGAGGGCCTCACTGAGCACACTGACATGATCCCGGGGCTCAGGGAGGAGATCTGAACCTGAGCTTGGGCAGGCCCCNTAGACTGGAGACAGCAGGTACCTGTGCGCATCTTCAATGAGCTCCAGGTCAGCCTGGTGCCGCTGCTGCAAACTCTCCAGCAGCATCCTGTGCTGGGTCCGCTCTAGCTCCAACTTCCGCACCTAGGCATGGGTGAAGCAAAGGGTGGTAGGGTCCTTCAAGCAACCAACTCCGCACTTTGTGCATCCAGTCTCTCCTCCCTCCTGCGGGTGCCTCCAACTACTTCCCATGAGGACAGTGGCCCTCAGTGCCCTGCAGCTCTTACCTGGGCCTCCAGCTCAGACAGCTTGGTCTGGCTCTGCAGCAGCTCGGCCTGAAGCTGGGCAGTGCTGCTCTGAAGCTGCCCTTGGGTGGACAGGAGTTGCTTCTGGTACCCAGAGCCTGGCAGCAGACTCTGCATCACAGACTCTGGGAGAAGGGGCTGTGGGAGAGGATGAGAGCTGTTCCAAGACAGAAGCTGACAGGCCTGCTGAGCTCTACACCTCCACTTTCTCTGCTTGCTGGACCTCTTGGCCACTCCTTAAGGTGGCTAGACAGNACAAGACCAGAGTAGCTCCAGCAGGACAGGATCTTCCCTTGCAGGGAAGCAGTCATCAAAGCTTCCTTTGAGCTCTGGTCAGGAAATAGAACACCCTCCCTCCCCAAGGACATCCTCCTCAATGAGAGGCCATCTCTAGTCTGAGAGAAACAAATGCCTCAGGTATGACAAAAGCTTCTGACCCTGGCCCTTTAGGTCCAGTAAGCTGCCCTTCAGCTACCATTTCCCAGGCATGCACTCCTGACTGTCATATCTCCCAGGGACAGTNATGCAGTTGGGGATGTTTTCCAGCAGAACAGCAGAGTCTCTCACTCTGTAGTTAGGGCTGGCCTGGCTTGGAACTATAGCCCAGGCCTGGCCTCAAACTTGATCTTTCTACCTCAGTCTTCTAGACTAGAGGTTTGTGTGAAATGGAANGTGGTGGTGCTTTGAATGAGAATGGCCCCCATAAGCTCATGTTTGAATGCTTCCCTGGTTAGTGGAACTGTTTGGGAAGGATTCGGAGGTGTGGCCTTGTAGGAGGAGGTGTGGCTTTGTTGGAGGAGGTGTGGCCTTGTTGGAGGAGGTGTGGCCTTGTAGAAGGTGTGGCCTTGTAGGAGGAGGTGTGTCACTGGAGGTGGGCTTTTAAGTTTCAAAAGCCCATGCCAGGCCCAGCATCTTTTTCTGTTTCTGCTGCCTANGGATCAGGATGTAACAATAACTAAGACAGCATTCTTTTTTCTTTTTCTCTTTCAGTACTGGGGACTGAACCCTGGGTACTGCACATGCCAGACAGACCTTTGTCTAGAGAGCCACCCCCACCCCTCTTGAACCCAGGCTGGGCTAGAACTCACTATGTAGCCTTGGGCCAACTTCAAATGTGTGGTACTCTTCCTGTCTCAGCCTCTTGAGTGTACCACAATGCCGGGCTTGTACTAATGCTTTCTCACTGGAACATTCCAAGCTGCTCCTGCATAGCAGCCATCTCCAGGTCCCTACTGATGCTGGCAGAGTTACACCCAACTCCACTAGGGAGCAGTGAGACTAGAAGTTCAGGAAAGTGCTAATGGGGGACACCAGAGTGAGTGAGCTGATGTCCTACTGGATATATCTGATATATTCTAGCAGAGTGTCCAAGTCCAGCTCCTTGAGTTGCCTCTGAGCAGGGNGGATTGTTCTCTGGGCCCAAGACCTATACCTGTTTGAACACCTTCCCTACCTGGACAGGCACAGAGAGCCCCGTGGGTTCCTGGGAATGTGGAACATAAACTGCAGGCTCTGGAAATTTGACAACAGAGAAAAGAGTANGAGTTTCAGAGGACTGCACAGATCTGGACCAGTGAGTATCTGGGAAGAGTCCCTNGTCACTCATCTTCCAGAGTCTCCAAAGGAGCTCAAGGTACCTCTTCCTCACCCAGGGCTAAACTTCAAGCAAAGAAGGAAACAAACCTCTGCTAGAGAAGTCCCCAGAGGCAGAGGCCATTCCTGTCTTAGGGTCACTTATAGGGAGGACAGCAGCAGTTTGGCTCCAACTCATGGAGGATCTGGGGACAAAAGGACGAGAGCACACTGAACAGCTTCTGAGTAAGCNAGAGGCAGAGAAGGAGAAGCAAAGAAAAACACTGGATTCAAAGAACTGGGTGGAAAGGTCCAGGGGCTGGTACTTTACTGGGAGTGAAGGACCTGGATGCACTGGTGGTTTGGTAAAGGAGGCGATATGTGCCCTCAGACATCTCTGTCATCTAAGCATAGAGGCTGAATATGACAGACTCAGTAAGACACCTTAGGTCCCAGCACAGCCATCCTGTATATCCCCAGGGAAGGGAGGCCCAGGCTGATCCCACTACCTCTCCCACCCTCTCAGCCCTGCCTTTGGACATACCCTGCGACACCAGGCCTGACAGCTGCCATCCCTTGTGTAGTTGCTCTTAAAGCTTCTCCAGCAGTGGCCTGCTCAAGGGCCTGAGTGCTAGCGACAGGTTGGCTGAGGAAAGTCCATGTTAAAGGTGAAGGCTNGTGGTGAGCTGCATGAAGACAGCCCCAGACAAACCCCTAGCATGAAGCTTATGGCCGTCTTCTTCCCTTGCCTCTGTTCCCAACACCTTGTCGGAATTTTTTCCAGGCTTGGCTCCTGGAGTTTGTGGGCTGCTTTTCCCTTCTAGGATGCTGCCCATCTCAGCATCCATCGTGGTTCAGTAACACAGCAACCATGGGCATGTCACACACACTGGAGTCCAAGCTCCAGCCTCGGCATGCTCCATCTATCTTGTTCAGTCTTAGACTCTAGTGCTGCTCAGTCAGCCCCTCTCCATGGCTACCCTTGGATTACTTCTCTTCTATTCTTTCCTCTTCTTTCTTGGATCTCAGGTCAACGTCACACTGCTTTCCCCCAACACACCAGCTCTAGGACATAGAGGACATGGTGGTGGTGTCCCTGGACTCTCACAAAAACCACACAATCTCCTCTGCTTGGTTCTGGTGACAAGGCTTGTTACTGCTTCCTCTGGACTTGGCCTTGTTAGCCTCTTTCCCTTCCTGCCTATAGGGGTCACTCACCACCCAGCCTTACTGGACTGCCACTCTCAGGAGCTGCCTCTCAGCTTCCATGTTTACTCAAACACTTCCAGAGGATACAGGGAGCTCAACTCACACATGCATTAGCCACTTTTAACATGAGCTGGCAGAAACACCACCACTTGGCACAATGGGGCTTTTGCCAGTTTGATTGGTGTTGTGGACAGGGCCTCTGCTCAGAGAAAAGGGACAGTGGATCCTGCTACCTCAAAACATCCTTTGTTTTCTCTTCCCCAATCCAGTCAGCACCTGTTCCCATGGCAGTCAGGGCACGAGTGTTACCAACCCCTGGCCTCTGTCTGCATCTGGGCAGCTCTCTGTTGTGCTCGTAAGGAAGAGAAGCAAAGCTGAGCTGGCATCAGTGCCCACAGTAGTATCTCTAACAGAGGATAGGACAGGTAAGGTGGGCAAAGTTAGCCCCTCAGAACTTGCCAAATCCTTTCCACCAACCATGGCAGCCTATGCTCATACCTGTTAGAAGGAGTCTGGCCCAACGATCCCAGTGGGTTCAGGCCCTTAGAGGGCCCAGCATGTTCCTCTCTGGCTAGATGGTGGGATTTCTTCTGAGATATGACATGGCTCAGCCAATCATCTTCTTTCTCCTCAGAGACTTTCAGGGAGGCCTGGCTGGCTTTGGTGGAGGGCCTTGCACCCTTGGCTGCTGGCTTTGCTGCTGAGGGCAGTCCAGCTGGGGCAGAGTGTGGCTCTGGGGCTGAGTGCTGGTTTGTAGGAGGGGGTAGAGAGGGTGTTGAGATTGCTGAGTCTTCTTGTTGAGCCTTTTGAACAGGAGAGGGAGACAGCAGGTCCAGGTCATCATCCTTAAGGCCTAACCAGTCGGCTCTTCCTTTCTTGGGGTGGATGGGGCTGGAAACTGGTGGAGGGCTTTGTTTGAAGCCAGGTTCTCCCTTAAGGTCTGAGCCACCTTCTCCCAAGAACCTGCTTCAAGACAAAGAGGAGGATATTGAACAGGGGAGGAAGCCCACCCCATTAGCCCCCTATCAGCCTTACTCTCTGCTGTTGAGGGGGCACATATCTGGCCCATAGCAAACTGGGCATGGGAACTCACACCTGTAATCCTGGCGCTCAGGAGGCTGAGGCAGGATTGCTGAAAGTTCAAAGCTAGCCTGTGCTACAAAGACCCTGTGTTCAAACAGTATTAGCAATAGTGAACATCCCACAGCAGCTGGAGATATGGCTCAGTTGGTAGACTATGTGTCTAGCATATACTAAGCTCATTCCTAGCACCACAGCCAACCAGGATGCTGATACACACCTGCTGTCCCAGCATTCTACCCAGAATGGAGACAGGAGGATAAATTCAAAGTCATACTTAACTACATAGTGAGCTAGAGGCCATCCTGTCTCAACAATAACAACAAAAAGGGCTAGAGAGACAGGTCAGTTGTCACATAAGCATGAGGACCTGAGCTCCAGGGAATCTGACATCCTCTTCAGACCTCCTCAGGCACCAGGTACAACNTGCATGGTGCACAGACACAAATGCAGGCAAAACACTCATACACACAAAATAAAAAAATAAATCCTTTTAAAACAAAAATATATACTTGGAAAAAAATGACAAATTAGGAAGTTCATTGCTGGTCTGTTTCTGTTGCAAATGTAGAGTGTGCCGTGAGGATATGGCCAATGCCAGGGTTCCTGGAAGCCGTTGGAGGAGCCCCTCTGCTATTTCAGGATGGTGCCTGTGTTACTCCTGGGACTGTGGTTTCTCTGGGAGACCAAGTGACATAACAGCCTTTCATGACATTTGGGGCTTCAAGCAGAAGCAGGCCCACCTCCTCTTTTTCCTTCTGAGGAGTTTAGGGGTCTGGGGGGCTGCCAGTCTACCCAGCTGTGCCTGGACTGCTGGGAGCTCCTAGCTTCCATCTCCCTTCAGCACCTGTAGACTCATGGCTGCCAGGTGGGATGGGAAGGCTACAGGGATAGGCCTGTCCCCGAGGCTGACCTCCCTGAGGCCCCACTTACCTGACCGACTGCCTGCGGGACTGTCTGCCCTCAGAAGAGCCCACAGTGGGCTGGTAAGCCCCAAAGGTGAGGATCTCACTATCCCAGCTGTCTTCTTTGTCTGTAAATTAAAGGGCATGAACATATGTAGAACAAGGAAAGCCAAATTTTGTACAGGATCTGGCAGATGCTATGCACGTGCTCNACCATTGGGCTTCATCTCCACGCTAAGGGAAGCTAACTGAATGAGTGGTGGCCGTAAATCAAACAACAGCTACAGAAGGCAATNGAGCGCTAGACCGCCTACCAGTAAACTATCTCATGACAGCTGTCTCAGTGACAGAGTGTTCAGAATGTATGTTCTAAGTCAAGCTTTTGTTACAGGCTGTGGTAAAGATGTGGTTTGAGCTGAATANAGCAACACACCTACAATCCTAGCCCTTGGGAGGCTGGTGCAAGATTATCACNAATTTGAAGCTAGTCTAGAGTAATATTCTGTCTCAAAAGAGAGGAAAAACCTGGGCATGGTGGCTCACACCTTTAATCCTAGCACTTAGGAAGGCAGAGGCAAGCAGATTCCTGAGCAGTCATGGCCAGCTTAGTCTACACAGTGAATTCCAGGCCAGCCAGGAACTATAGAGAGAGCCCTATCTCAAAAAACAAACAAACAAAAAACAAGGGGTGCAGGGAAGACAGAGTTCCCTTGCAGCAATACAGATGCCTCCCCTCCCACCCTGTGGGCATCCTCACCCTCTGGCTTCTGATACTTCTTGTCTAGCTTGAACTCTCTGTGTTCCCCAGGGTCCGGGCGAGTAAGGAGCTTGGCAGCTGTGCCTCGACCCAGCAGTTCATCCAGCTTTGAGCGAGCAGGGAGGGGCCCTTCCCTGTGGGACAAGGTACAGGGAAGGAGTAGGAAGGAAGGGTTCCCATGTTGCCCCAACCTTTGAGCTTTTCCCTGGGCCTTAGGCAGCAGCCTGGCCAGGGACTCCCCACTTCATAAGGATCCTCACTGGTCTCCTGTCTTCTTCCTCTCTGCCTTAGGGCTATCTTCAAAACCCAGGGTGGTCATGATGTCGTCGCCTTCATCAAACAGCAATTCTTTCTTCCGGATGGGAGTATCCCCAGGAGTCAGAGGAACAGAAGGACCTAAGAAAGAGAACCAGGGCCCAATGCTTGGTGACTGAAGTGGGTGAGGGAGNGGCAACTGTTTCCACCTGCCTGGTTTGTCCAGGGTCCTCAACTCTAACCCCACCCCAGGCTCACACATTCACCTCCTTACTCCTGGAGCCTGATAATCTGGTTCTGGACAGGAGGACCCAGTGGCCTGCCCTGCTGAGGTCTCGGGCTCTGGACTAGAAAGCTGTCAAGACTCTACCCCAGGACCAGGAATAAGCCTCTCTGTCCTACCTTGGCCTGCAGCCATGCTGGAGCTCTTGGAAGCAGGCTTACTCTCCATTATGGGTGGCTTCTTGGCAGTTTCTTCCTCCTCATCAGAGAGAAGTCCTGCCAGTGGGTCTTTGAAGTCTCATGTCCAGAAAGAAAGACAAAGGTCAGACTGCTGTCCTTTGTTTAGGAAAAACAAGCCGGAAGCTAAGGTTAAACGGGCTCTTCCTTTAATCCCAGCACTCGGGAGGCAGAGGCAGGCGGATCTCTGAGTTCGAGACCAACCCAGTCTACAAAGTGAGTTCCAGGACAGCAAGGACTAAATAGAGAAACTTTGTCTTGAAAAACCAAAACAACAACAACAACA
>LZPO01046803.1:57307-72019 GCA_001675575.1 Neotoma lepida
AGGCCAGCCTGGGCTACCGAGTGAGTTCCAGGAAAGGCGCAAAGCTACACAGAGAAACCCTGTCTCGAAAAAAAAGAAAAAAAAAATCACCATACAAAAAAAATGCACACATACACACACACACCACAAAAGGTATATTTCTTTCACCTTTAAGCACAATGATTGTAGAGACTGGCCTGCAACTGATAGGGCCAATTGGACCACCCAGGTAAGGCTGCTAGCGGCTTACCACAAAGCCAGGTACTCAAAAGCAAGAAACTAGCTGCAACCTCCGATTGTCCTTCAACCCGCATCAATGATTACATCTTCTGAACTAGAAACCACAGCACATGGCTGTGGCAAAGGGTTTTCTGTTGTCTCTGGGTGTAAAAAGTGACCTGAGTGATTTATACGCCAAATACTTGGCCACCAAGTATTTTAATGGCTTATGACAAGATGACATAATCTTTCAAATCTGGATTGTCCCAGGAAATTTACTTAATAAAATTACCAAATACAGTAGTGCTACAGCTGAGGGCTCTCCCTATAATTAATCTACAAAGAAGGAATAGTTAGTTTCTTTAGTATCTCTTTCAGGAGAAGGCAAGCAAGAAAGGAAAGACAGTCAGTCACCATGATTGAAGTCCCGGCAACAGCCAAATAAGTCAAGATAACTATGCTTAACTATGTCAGAAGGTGGGGACCAAAGGCTCGATAGAACTACTACCAGGAAAGTTAGAGCCTAGAATGGATGATCACCTCCAACTTGGGGTTATGGCTCCTAGGTGGGTGGGTGTTGAAGGAGTCTTGTTGGCTACGTTAATGTGAAAGTTTACAGGAGCAACACATCAGCACAGCAGGCAGCAGCAGCAGCGCACGTACCAGCCGCACACCCACATCAGGGTTTCTATTAGTTTCTGGCTCCCANTCCATTCTTAGTGTAGATCATTAAGGCTGGAAAGTCTGGAAAATTCCACCTTATAAAACATCTTTGCTTTAAAAAACATATATCCAGTGATTAGCAGTAAAAATGTGAAACTAACTAAGAATTTAGTAGTTAAACTCTGTTAATTACTCAAAGTCATGGCCTACTGGGATTAGCAGCAGTACAGCCGTGAAGCCCTCTGAGTACCTCCGAGTCTCCATGTTACTGCACTTAAAACATACTGAATTTCTCATTTAACCTCTAGTCTGTTCATTTCTCTTTACTTATAGAGAGGAAAAAGGCCAACCCATCATTTGCTCTAGAGCTACACAAATGTGATGAAGATTTCTTGAGGATTAGTGAAGCGAGGAGAGATTCGGCTACTGTCTGGAGCAGATCAGACTTGTCCCAGGGCAGCTCAGAGCTTGGACAGCAGGGGCTTCAAGTGCTTGTAGTAGGACTCATGGACCTGCGTGAGAGCAGAGGACCCAGTGAGGACCTGTCCCATAAGTCAGCATTCTTCTTTAAACAACAACACTTCTAACTGAGAAAGTAGTGGACCTTACACAGACACAAATATAATTATTTTTTGTTTGTTTTGTCTTGTTTGTTAAGCCAGGGGCTGGCTCATTATATAGCCCAGGCTGGCCTCAAACTCATAGAGAGCTATCTGCTTGCCTCTGTCTCTCCAGTGCTGGGATTAAAGGTGTGCCCCACTATGCCTGGCATTAAAAATTTTTTTTTAAAAATGTATTAAATTTTACTATCTATTTGTGTGTGTGTGTGTGTGTGTGTGTGTGTGTATGTTAGCATGTTCCTATGTATCCAGGTGCCCATCCATGGGAGTCAGAAAGGGTGTTGGATCCCCTGGAGCTGGAGTCATTAGGTGAGCCACTCAACATTAGGTGGTAGGAACCAAATCCAGGTCCTTTGTAGGAGCATCAAGTACTCTTAACAGCTGAGCCAACTCTCTAGCCCCTCCGTGACAGAGCCCTGTGGTGATTATATTATGTCCCCCAAAATATTGTGTACCCTAATAAAACTTATTTGGGGTCAGAGAACAGAACAGCCACTAGATTAAACATAGAGGTTAGGCAGTGGTAGCACATGCCTTTAATCCTAGCATTCCCGAGGCAGAGATCCATCCAGATCTCTGTGATTCAAGGCCACAATGGAAACAGCCAGGCATGGTGGCACACACCTTTAATTCCAGTGGCACACACCTTTAATTCCAGCACCTGAGATCTCATGTCTTTGCTTGAGAAAGACACATGCCTTTAATCCCAGAAAGTAGTGGCAGGAAGCAGAAAGGTATAGAAGGTGTGGAAACCAGAAGCTAGAGGCCTCTTAAGCTTTCAGGCTTTGAGCAGCAGTTCAGCTGAGATTCATTTGGGTGAAGACTCAGAAGCCTGCAGTCTGAGGAAACAAGATCAGCTGAGGAGTTGGCAAGGTGAGGTTGGCTGTGGCTTGTTCTGTCTCTCTGATCATTCAGAATTTACCTCAATACCTGGCCTGGTGTTTTCAATTAATAAGACCGTTTAAGATTCGCTCTACAGAGCCCTAGCCCAGCATTTGCCAGGGCCCCCCTGGGCTCTGTGACTAGCACTGCACAGAATTCAATGAGAACTTCAGAAGTCGGAAAGACACTATTTTTGTTTGCTTTACCTCTGTTTTGTTCAGCGGGGACTTCTTGGCCCACTCAAACAAGTTTTCATACACGTTCCCATCATAGCGGCCAAGAACAGATCCAAGTGCCATATCCTTAAAGTCAAAGGCATCCACCAGAGCAACAGCATTGGGGCGGATTAGTGTGAGCAATTCCAGTATCTGACTGTTTACTTGTGATAACTGAGCCCCTGTGATGATGTTCCCCTAAGGAAAAAAAATAAACAAATGAATAAAACTATGTACAAACTAGACATTTATACACACATAACTTTAAAACAGACAACTGTTTAAATCAAACAAACAAGCACCAAAAGAGGCTTCTGCTTTGAAAATACTGACCTCAAGAAAATCTCCTCCTTTCTGGCTGATCCCATAGAGAGAATATAGGAAACACAGATTCCTCAGGACAGCCTGGGCGGCTTTGTCTTGGATCTTGGAGAGTTTATCTGCAAAGATCTTAACTACCACGTAGTGGCAATGGGCCTGGAGGAAAGACAAGCATCGGGTGTGGGAATCCTTGAAAAGGTGTGTGGGGCGGGGTGGCCTACATGTCTAATTCCAACTTTTGGGAGGCTGAAGCAGGACTGCCATGACGTTGAGATCAGTTTTAGCTACTTGGTGAGTTCAGATCAGTCTGGGTTAGTGAAAGCCTGTCTCAAAAAGAAGGCTACCGCAGTGACCAGGGCACTAAGGAAGGGGCAGCAGAGCACAGTGAGGGGAAAGCCACCACTGACCTCACTCGCCCGAACAAGATCAACAGAAGTTAGGTTCCATGCTACTTCCTTGCTCTTCCTGTGACTCATATGAGTCTTAAGGTTTTTTGCAGCAATTTCTACTAATCTGTTAAGCAAGAAGGGAGAGTAGAGAGCTGAGGAAACCATCATGGTTCTCACTGCTCTACTCGGCCCCAGCATGGAAGGCCCCACAGCTGGCCTCTTACCCCTGAGGGGAGCTCACCTGGCTGCACGAAGCTTGTAGGCTTCAGTCAGGCTGTCTAGGCTGTTGATGTCCACCACAGTTGGCCAGACTGCCACCTGCTGTGGCTGGATACGCTGACTGGGCAGGTCATTCAAGTAGGACACCATGCCACCCACCAACTTCCCCGAGTGCACCTGGTCATAGATTTTCATCAAGAACCTANAAATCACCAAAACACATGCTTTTAGTAACTCTACTNAAATGATTTCACACAGTCTGACCATGTGCTGGCTAACTTTATATCAACTTGATACAGGCTAGAGTCATCCAGGAGGGGGACCCTCAGAAAATAACCTCCATAAAACTGGGCTGTAGGCAAGCCTGTAGAGCTGTGGTTCTCAACCTGTTGATGGTGACCCCTCATCAGAAAACAGAAATTTACATGATGATTCAAAACAGTAGCAGCAAAATTACAGTTATGAAGTAGTGACGAAAATAGTTGTATGGCTGGAGGTCACCACATGAGGAACTGTATAAAAAACTGTATTAATGATACAGCATTAGGAAGCTTGAGAACTACTGCTGCAGAGTATTTTCTCTGCCCATCGTGTATGCATATCANCCCTGGGCTAGCAGTCCTAGATTTCTATAGGAAAGCAGGCTGAGAGCTGCGTGGTACGGGCACATACCTTTAATCCCAGCACTAGGAGGCAGAGGCAGGAGGATCTCTGAGTTCGAGGCCAGCCTGGTCTACAGAGTGAGTTCCAGGACAGCCAGGGCTACAGAGAAATCCTGTTTGGAAAAACAAAACAAGCAACAACAACAAAAAAGAAAAGCTGAACAAGCCAGTAAGCATCACCCCTCCATGGCCTCTGCATCAGCTCCTGCNTNCAGGTTCNTNCCCTGTTTGAGTTCCTGTCCTGACTTCTTTTGATGATGAACAGCAATATGGAAGTGTAAGCCAAATAAACCCTTTCCTCCCCAAGTTGCTTTGGTCATGGTGTTTCATTACAGCAGTAGTAACCGACTACTAACTACGAAAGAAGTTGGTACCAGGATAGTGGGGTATTGCTGTGACAGACCTGACCATGTTGTTTGGGGAGGACTGTAGAAGGACTTTGGAACTTGGAGCTAGAAAAGCCATTGAGTATTGAGAGCTCAGTGGGCTGTTATGGAAGAGCTTGGAAGACAATGCTGAGAACAGTGCAGATGATGGGAGGCCTGGCCTGTGAAGTTCCAGAAGGAAGCAAAGACTCTACCAGGCCTTTTGTGTGGTGTCTGGTCAGTTGGAGCCGAAGAATCAGCTGTGATTAACAAGAGATCNGAACCACTAAAGTGAAACCTTTGCTTTGCTGGGACAATGGACACTGGTCAGCTGGGGCTGAAGAATCAGCTGTGATTAAGAGGCCAGCATCACGGAGGTCTTCTGGGAAGTGGTTCCTCAGGGTCACCACACAGAAGTTGTATTCTAGAGATGGCCAGGGTTGTACCTTGTGCTGGCAGCTGAACTTGGTAGTGTAAGAGTCACCCAGGTGGTGCTGGTTTTCAAGGCATGGAGAGCAGCTGAGGTTTGTGCTGTGTGACAGGGCTGGAGTCCCTGAAGAGAGCCCAGGAGAGGTTATTGGTGAAGGTGCAGCCCAATTGCAGCAAGGGATACCAGTAGTTTGGAGATGCCAATATCATTGTATGGCCACCAAGAACAGTACCAGCAGTGGAGTGGAGCCAGCCGGAGCCGAGGAGACAAGCTGTGTGTGTTGCAGAGGGCAGAGATGGAGAAGTGACCCAAGCTCCCTGGAGCCCAGATGTTCGTAGGTGAATCCCAGATAGGAGATAATGAATTATTTATCTGTTGGGAGTCTGGTTTTGCTTTGTTCAAATTATGACTGCCCTGGTTCTTCCCTCTTAAAGTAAGAAAGTATTTAGCTTATTTTTTATTTTATAGGAGTCCACAGTTGAGAGACTATGAANTTTTAGGAGAGATTCTTAGATTTTTAAGAGTTTTTTTTTACTTTTACAGAGACTGAACTTTTAAAGTGCATGAAATAGTAAAGACTATGGGACTTTCAAGCTGTAATATGTTTTATATTTGTGGTATTTATTAATCTGAGATCTTGGGGATGAAGCAAAAAAAGGGAAAGATTATGTCTTAAAAAGCCCTTTCCTCCCCAAATTGCACTGGTCATGGTGTTTCATCACAGCAACAGTGACCCTAACTAAGGCAGACCACAAGTAAGAAGTGAGTCATGACAGAAGCAAAACCATCCCTGCTTTTCATGGTGGAGTTTGTGAAGACTGCTTCTCACCTGGCCGTCTGTAGCATCATGACAGTGTTCTCTCCTTCGAAGGTGCAGGCCGGGGTAAAAGTGACATAAATATTTGGAATTCCACTGCTGTGAGAATAGCCGTGCCCACCACAAGCCATCCGACATTCTTCGATACCAGCATTGGCGGTCCATGTAGTAAAAGCCTTCAGCCCAGCAGTGAGAGCGTGAAGCTAGGGGACAAGCACAGGCCATGAGAACCCTGGCTTAGAACCCACATCCTCCTGGAAGTGCTGCTCACTGTCAGAACTGGCTGTGTGCATGCCTACTGAAGAGGCAGTCACCTGCAATCTCAATTAGTAATGTTCTCACACCTTTCTGAATGGTTGCACTTGGCCAGTCACCCCTTTCCTTAAAATCTATTAATAAAAATTTGAGCTTCACATATGGTCCACTTTTAATTTTAAAAACTTTCAAGATTATGTAATTCCTTTCAGGAAATTCCAACATTCAGTTTCTGCTGGATGTCTGCCAGCAGGCAAACATGAAACCTGAGGGTATCTATGGAAACTATGGGTATCTAGGGAGGACTGAGAAAAGTGCGTGTATACCTCAGGCAGCTCACTCAGGTCCCCTTGACCAATGCTCTCATTAATTCGAAGGTAGGTCTCCTTCATGTACCTTCCTACAAAGTGGAAGGCGTAGGCAGTGGCCAGCAGTGGGAAGAGTTTATACTGCTGAGTTTGAAAATCCAGAATCTGTGGTTCTGGTTCACTAAGTAAGAGAAAAAAGAAAAAAAATTAGTAAATATTTACTTGCATTATCCCAGGTTTCAGTCCAAGTACCCTGACATAGCAATTGAATTCATCCTTATATAGGTCCTTCCTGTACAACAGCAGCTGTCACTATTGCCATTTTACAAATGGGGAAAATGAGAGATTAGGAAATCTGTCTGAGGTCACACAGCTCAAAATGGCAAGTCTTTGGCTTCATAAGGTCAGTCTTTTTTTTTTCTTCCTGGTTCTTTGAGATAGTCTCTCTTCACAGTCCTGACTCTCCTGGAACTCACTCTGTAGACCAGGCTGACCTTGAACATAGAGATCCACCTCCCGAGTACTGGGATTATGGGCGTGTGCCTCCACACCCAGCAATACTCTCACCCACTCTACTGCACTGCCGTGAAGGCAGTCTTCTAACTGCCTCAGTGTTTGCCGTATGACTGAGGCAATTATATCTCATAGCTACACAGAAACCCAAGCTGGACAGCTCACAGTGAAGAGAATGCTGCAAAAGGCCAGCCCACCACAAGCTCAACACACTGTGTTCCGACCACAACCCTGGAGATGACACCATATATAAGTTAAATATTTTAAAGTGTTAAGAATTGACAAAGGTCCTGGGGTTGAATATGATCAAGATAACTTGGAATGTGTGCATCTAACTGTCAGATAACAATAAACATTTTAAAAAATAACTTATTTATTTTATTTGCATTGGTGTTTTGCCTGCATGTATGTCTGTGTGAGGGTGTCAGATCNTGGAAGTTACAGACAGTTGTGAGCTGTCATGTGGGTGCTGGGAAATGAACCCAGGTCCTCTGGAAAAATCAGTCAGTGCTCTTTACCACAGAGCCATCTCTCTAGCCTAACAAACATATTTTAAATTAACAGTTTTGTAGGGTTTTTTGTTTTTAATTTTTAAAGATAGAAGCAGCCTGCCTGCCTTTGATTCCTCGACATCAAGCATGCTAGGTAGGTGGTATGCCCTTGGGAGGCCTAGCACATGTAAGCACTGGGTTAATACTTAGCACCACGATGGGGCTAGTGCCAGGGTGGAAAGGTGGATGAAGTGGTTATTCTGATCTAGCCTCTTAAGAACAGGGTCAAAGCAAGCCATCAGCACGAGCCCATCTCAGACCCTACCCTCACCCTGGCTTGATTTCAGACTGGTGCCTCACAGCACTGTATCGTATGGCAATGGTGCATGCCTTGGACAGACACCGAGCTGCATCTCCCACGAGGAAGGACCTGACGAACACCATGGTCCCATATGTCAGCTTGTTACTCAAGGGCTTCACATATGTGCCATCAGGCTTCACCTGAAAAAACAAAATACGCCTGAAGTATCTTTCTGTGAGGCCAAGAAATCATGTACTGATTCTCCAAGTGTGTTTCCTGGAACAGCAGGGGACCCGACAAACTGGTCTGAAACACTAAATTTCACTCCCGACTCTGACCTTCTGAACCAGAGATTTTAGGAACAAGGGCTTGATTTTAAGACATGGGCTTAGCTGGGCGGTGGTGGCGCACGCCTTTAATCCTTGCACTGGGAGGCAGAGGCAGGCAGATATCTGTGAGTTCGAGGCCGGCCTGGACTACAAAGTGAGTTCCAGGACAGTGAGGGCTATACAGAGAAACCCTGTCTTGAAACAAAATATAACAAAAAGACACGGGCTTGCTATGAAGCTCAGCCTGACCTTGAACTCATTTCCTCTGCCTCAAGAGCATACCATATTTGGCTCACAATGTTCTAACTGGCCTTTCAGGTGACTCTAAGTTGCTGAAGGGCTTGAGAACCACAGGTCACTAACTAGGTCATACTTTTCACATTCTCCTCAACTGCTTCTATGTCACTGTCAGAGTGAAAGAAGTTCAGAAGGAAAATCATGTTACCTTCTGCACCAACAGTTAGAGGCTGGGGCAGGAGGACTGCTTTGAACCCTAGCTTAGCTGGTCTGGGATACATAGTGAAAACTTGACAACAACAAACCTAAAATAATATAAAATAAAATAAATAAATATACCTGGGCATATTTCATCAGCATGTTCTCTCTAGGAATACGGTAATTGTCCATCTTCAGGTAGCCATTATCCATCTCTTCATAACCAAATTTGGGGCCAATATCCCCAACAGTAATACCTACCGAAGACAATAGGAAACACATGAGATATTTATGCTTTTGAATCCCTTTCCTTCCTATATTGTTTAATTGTGCCTTACACTTTTTGCAGTTTATTTAATTATTTTATTTTATGTNTGTGAGTATTTTGTATGCATGTATGTCCATGCACCACATGCGTGGCTGGTGACCCAGAAGGCTAGAAGAGGGTACTGGATCCCCTGGAACTGGAGTTACAGCTGGCTGTGGGCCACCAAATGAGTACTGGAACTAAACCCTGGTCCTCTGGAGGATCAGCCAGTGTTCATAACTGCTAAGTCATCTCTCCAGCCCTGTGCAATTTTAATTTTTACCTTGACTTGAGATGAACAATCCTTACCTGGCAAGGGCTTGTGGGTTCCAATTTCACGGATAGGGACAACAAAGGCATGTAATCCATANCACTCCCCTTGAGTGATGAGCTGAGCAAGAACTATTGCATGATTGGAAGTCTTCCCAACTGCAACATCAAGAATGGAGAAGTTAGTGTGTTGTTCCTGCTTTTGAATTTTTCTTTTCTTTTCTAAGGTAGAGTCTCCTGAACTCCTGATCCTCCCACCTCTATGTCCTGAGTGCTAGGATTACAAGCATGTACCACCACACTTGGGTGTGTTTTTGTGTTTTTACAGATTATATTACATTTATTTGGGGGGAGGTAGCTCATGCAGGTAATACGGCAACCATGTGGAGGTCAGAAGGAAACTTGTGGGAACTGTTTTCTCCTTCCACCATATGGGTTCTGGGGATCGAACTTCGGTCATTGAGGGTAGCACAAATACCTTTACCTGCTGAACCATCTCACTGGCCCTGTCGCACATTTCTAAATGGTGGAAACAGCAAAGTATGTGAAAGCGAGTCCTTTCCTATGACAACCTCACACAGAGCTTCTGGACAAAGCTTATAGTTTTGTTCTTATTTTATTTTATTTTTTGGCAGATAAATTCTATATTTAAAAAAAAAGATATGTCTTCAATTTTTTTTAACATTTATTATTTGTGTTTGTGTGTGCACACATGAGCACGAGGAGGTGGGTGTACACGTGTGCCACAGTGCACATGGAAGTCAGAGGACAACTTGAAGGAGTTAGTTCTTCCCTTCCACCATGTGATTTATGGGGATCAGATTCAGGTTGGCAGGCTTGTACTGAATGTGCCTTTCCCTGCTGAGCCAGCTCTCTGTGCAATACAGGCTTTTGGTTCTGGTGCCTGTCCCAGCTCTTTAATTCATTTCTATTCTTNGGAATGCCTCTATTCTCTTTAATAAACTGCCTCTATTTCTATCACACAACAAAGTTCTAGTCAGAACTAGCTCACTCAACTCGGAGGCAGAGGCAGGAAGATTTCTGTGAGTTCTAGACTAGCCAGGGCTAAAGAGAAAAAAATCTGTCTCAAAAAACATTAAGAAAAAAAATACAGAGGCTATTCTGAGACACTTAAGAGAATCTGAGACTAGCCTCGATTATATAGCAAGACCCTGCTCCCCAAAACAAAAATAACAAAGAGAGAATGTAAATAATCAACTACTAATTACACCTGAAATAGACATCCCAACTCAAGAGTGAACGGAGACACTATCAATTTTATATCAAAGCTATTTACAATAAAAATCTGAAAGTAACTCAAATTTTTGACAGCAATAACAAACAGGGAAGTTATGCTGGGTNTGGTGGCTCATGCCTTTAACCCCAGAACTCAGGAGGCAGACACAGGTGATCTCTGTGAGTTCGAAGCCAGCCTGGTCTACAGAGCGAGTTCCGGGGCTGTTATACAGAGAAACCCTGTCTTGAAAAACCAAAAAGAAAAGAAATAGGGAAATTTATTTTATTTTTTGAGACAGAATCTCATTATGTAGCTCTGACTGGCCTGGAACTCACTCTGTAGACCAGGCTGGCTTTGAATTCATGGAGATCCACCTNCCTCTGCCTCTCTGAGATTAAAGGAGCATATTGCCACACTTGGCTAGGAATTTTATTTATTTATTTATTTATTTATTTATTTTGGTTTTTCGAGACAGGGTTTCTCTGTGTAGCTTTGCGCCTTTCCTGGAACTCACTCGGTAGCCCAGGCTGGCCTCGAACTCACAGAGATCCGCCTGCCTTTGTCTCCGGAGTGCTGGGATTAAAGGCATGCGCCACCACCACCTGGCCGGAATTTTATTTTAAATGATGACTATGAGATATTTTGATGAAAAATTAAGCTAAATATTATAAGACAGCCATTTCGTGCTTTTACAATATATAAGTAGATATAACGTGTACCACAAGATAATGTAAAACATCTTATGATAGTTTAAGACTTTAACTATTTTTTTACTTCACAATTACAGTCTCATATAAGGTCTACATTCTAAATACAATCTCATAAATCCTCAAAATGTTCAACAACAACAACAACAACAACAACAAAACAATCAACAATCAAAAAAAAAAAAAATCAACTTACGCCCTCCAGGCCACCACTTAATAGAAGTCACAGTAGGGCTGTTGAGAATGAACTCTTGGGTCTTGGGGTCGTATGTGGCAGTAGTCTCCAGGCCTCGAAGATGAGTTCCTAAGGAACGAGATCACATGACCACAGATACAGCACAGAGGGGAAAGACCAACAAAACAGACACAGTCAAGATTCTCTGCTGAGTCCTGAAAGTTCCAGGCCTCAGAGGAAGCCAAGAACCAGCAATGTGTTCACAGAGCAGCTGTGAGTGACAGGCACAGCAGGGAGTTAATATTCCACCAGACAGGTCCCCACTAGGCCGCAAACAGAAGTGTCATGAGCATTCCACTTCTATATGGGGCACAGTGGATGCATCATATTTATTGAAATTAATGAAAAGAAAATGTAAAGGCAGCTCATGTTCTATACATCAGAGATATCTACTCTCCTTTAAACCGAGTTCTCTTATATTTTTTAGAAATTACATTTACTCTGTGTGTAATTGTGCACATGCTGGCACACACGAGCCACAGCACAAACCTTGGGAGTAGTTTTCTCCTGCCAAGTGGGTCCTGGGAATTGATCTTGGGTCACCAGGTTTGGTAGCATGTACGTTTACCACTGAGCCACATTGCCAGCCTGGCACGTGCAAGCCATTTCTAAGTTTGAAAACGACAACTGCAACTCTAGCAAACTATTTACCTCTGTACTTCTGGGGACAATAAGGCAACGAGTGACAGAAACAGACGTCAGCTAGACCTTCCGTACATTAGAACTTAATTCAGAATGATCACTAAAATGGAAACTAAGAACATGAAAACATTTTATTCATTATGAAAAAAGTG
Source organism: Neotoma lepida (assembly GCA_001675575.1). Lineage (NCBI taxonomy): Eukaryota > Metazoa > Chordata > Mammalia > Rodentia > Cricetidae > Neotoma > Neotoma lepida. The sequence continues at coordinate 69,271 of LZPO01046803.1, forward strand.
ACTTCCTGTAACTCTCCTATAGTCCAGCAATGCCAGGGTTCACTCTGGCTTTCCAGGGCCAGGCTCCACCTCAATGCTCACTGCTCATGAGAGTGAGGAAGCTTGTGTTCCGGTCTCAAGTGTTGCTGGAGATGGATGGACACTTCCACTCTGAACCCTAGCTGTACACATCGCAATTCTTTGAAAAGCATTATAGAAAAATGTGGGTGTCGTTCTAATAGTTCTACACTGAAACAAATGCTAAGGACTTTTTTTAAAAAAAATAAATTACTTTGAGAACACCAGGCTTTCCCGAGCACTTTGAAACACCTAGAAATTTCCAAGCCAAGAAACAAATGCTAAGGACTTTTTTTTAAAAAAAATAAATTACTTTGAGAACACCAGGCTTTCCCGAGCACTTTGAAACACCTAGAAATTTCCAAGCCAAGCAACAGAAATAGACAGTTTGTAAGCAACAGCCTTCCAAGTAGAAGTCAAGAAACCAGGCACTGAGTAACCTCCTTTGCCAAAGAAGCCTCTGGTAACACATCAGACAAAGTGTTCTCACCGACAGCTGACCTCAACTGTACGCCACTTTGTATCCTGTGAGGAGCCTATAAAATACTGCTCAGCCTTAAGAGGAGGCTGTATAGAATCTACACTTTTTCTAACTCCTCAGAATCGGGGGGAGGTGCGGGAACAGACACGGGACGGGATGGGACACAGATATACATGAATGGCAAACAGATGCCAATTCAGAAAACATGAGAAAAACTACCACCTCCAGCCCCACCTGGTCCAGAAAGACAGGTGAGGTGGCAAGTGTGTGGCAAATACAGAGTTTGATGTCAGTGGCCTTGGCAGTATGACTTAACTTTTCTAACCTCTGGTCAAACCACCTTCAGAACTTTTCTGAATGCACTACATCAAGTACAAGTAACTTCAAGACATACATGCTGAATATTTCTGATTACAGGAAGTCAAAGGGCACTCGTCCATTAACGTGTCCTTCTAGGTAATCATCAGAAAGTAACCATCACATGGGTTCAGAGTCTACATGCACAGATTCCACAGACTGCGTGGGAAGTAGGCCTGACTGGTCATTCCTGAGAGTCATGAAGAACCAGTAACCACAGTGATAAAATGACTTCATTTCCACTGCCTCTGCCGGGAGCCGGACTCTGCAGACTCACAGAAACAGCCAGCAGCATCCTGCCTGCCGTCACTAGCTCATGGTGGGTGCTCTATATAGGTCCGGTTGGCAGGGCCCGCCCACCCAGAAGGTAGACTAAATACACTGTACCATGACCCATCTCTGTCTGGGCATAAGTGCCCGTGATCTCCAAATTCCAGGCCGGCATGAAGAAGCGCTCCTGCTGCTCTGCGGTGGCCTGGTGAAGCAAGGTGGGCAGGAACATGCCCAAGTGAAGGTCCAAAGGCTCAGGTCGCCCTCGGTGCACAGAGCTTCGAAGAAATACCAAGGATGGGCATTGGAGGGAAGCATCATCAGGTGTGTGGGAATCAATAATGTGAACAGATAGAGCAGGGAAGGAGAAAAAAAAACCTGTGAGTATGAATCAATCACGTGCACTTCATCACGGACGGGAGCACTGTCCTCTTCTGTGTTACTTTACGATTCACAACAACGTCCATCTTTCGGCAGTTCTCTCAGGCATAAAATGAATCCGGGCTAAGGTTTTCCTGAATGCAATTTTAGTGAAGTGTCTAGACTGGGATCCTTTCTGTTTGTTCAGAAAATATCTAGGATAGATCCACAGTCTTTACATGACCAATTTCATCATGTCAGATATTCAGCTCAGATCTATTAGTGCAAATTAACACAGAAACTGACAGTGCTCTCCATTCCAACAATTACAGCAATTAAAGACATGCGATCTCTAGTGAGGACCATTATAATTGCAAATCACGGGTTTGTGCATAACAGGGTCTGTACTCCATTACGATGCCATTTAATTATCTTAGAGATGAGCCTGGACAGCCTTCCAGTCTTTCAACCTCTTGGCTTGTTCCAGCTTGTTTCCTCTAAGCTGGGGAGGAGACTAGGCTGATACGCTCAGCAAGAGCTCACCAGGACCTCTCCAAGGCAAGTGGCTGCGCCTTCAGCTAACCATCCACGACAGTGAAATCCCCACTTCACAAAGAAATGAAGATGGATGGCCAAGTGCCACGTTTGCATCAACATGATGGTGGTGAGCCAGGACAAGGACTTTTCAACCTAGTCCCGTCTCTGGTTGGTGAGCTTAATGTTCAAGTGTGACATGGGCTGAGAAGGTCTTAAAATCTAGAGCTGTCTTTAGAAACATCAAAACGGAAATCAGAATGACTGGCCACTGGCAGAGCAGGTGAAAGGGCTGTGAGGACTCTTGGTGCTACTTTCATAACTCCCTATGAATTTGCAATCATTTTTAAATTAGAAAAAAATTGAAACCAATTAATGGAACGAGTTATGATAGTGCACATCTGTAATCCAAGCACATAGGAGGCTGAGGCAGGATTCAAGTTCACNGCCAGTTTAGGCCAGACAGGGAGATCCTACCTTAGAAACCCAAACCACATCAACCAAATCAAACCAAACTGCATTTGTGAGATGTGAGATGCCTTTCTCATTCATAAGTCTTCCAGTTTTTAAAATGCCAGCATTGGGAATGGGGGTAAACAGTGCTAAACAGTTTGCCTTGGGTTTGCTCAAACAGACAAAAACAAACCACTGTTAATCCCACACACCTAAATCATCTGGGAGGCCCTGGAT